>CAIGRP010090395.1:0-20993 GCA_903798385.1 Fraxinus cuspidata
TCATCACATCAAATAAAAAAATGCACTTTTGGGAAAAAAAAATGTGCACCAAATAGGGTAACAATATCAAACATCAAAGGTTTAACTTCTTAAATACCTTCATCATGGATCAAATGTGATCCCTTCATAGCTCAATGTAATGCTTTTCAAACGTAATATCATAGCCCATAATCAATATTAAAACGTGCTTTGAGTCGAGATGTAAGAGGTTGTTGTAGAATTATTCATTCATTATCAACAAAACTCTTATGAATACACATGTTTAGTTGTAAGAACTTTGACACTTGAGACGGAAGTATGGGTAAATAAGGAGCATTAGATGTCTTTCCATCCCATACCATGTACTTTGTTTGGTCTCCTTCCTGTAAGAAGATATTTCTTATAAATGACACTCGGTAACATCATCTCAAGGAAGTACTTGGACTTCTAAAGAACATCATCTAAAGATATCATACAGACTCCATAATTTTCTTTTGTTGATTTGCCATAGCAATTTACAACAAACACAGACATATAAAATAATTATCCAACAATTCAAAATTTTGTTTAATTTTCTCCTCTTTTAATAAATTCCACCACCAGATTTTCCAAATAATAATATAATATTTTATCAAATATTTGTGATGTCATTTGGAAAATGGTTTTCAAATTGTTTCATAATATTGTATAGACGTACATAAAGTAGGTATTTAACTTCAAAATTATTATCTTACTGTAAAATAATATATTTAAAATAATAATATTTTCAATGTTATTTCGTTAATATTTAATTTAACTATAGCTGATAAAAGCAGTATAGTTTAGAACAATAATAGATAATATTTACTTAAAATATAGAGCCGAAGATATTTGAAATGTAACATTATAAATAAAAGTAAACCATTTCCAAAAGTTAAGGGTCTGTTCTCTTTACCATTTTCAACCCGTTTTCTGTTTTCGATTTTCCAAAACAGTGAAAACGCGTTCTCTTTCCCATTTTCGAAAACGGATTTTTGAAAACAAGTAAAAAATTTGTAAAGAAAACCCAAAACGACAAATTTGTNCAAAATACAAAACACAAAATGAATTTAAAACTCAAAACACAAAACTGAAACACAAAGAGAACAGCCCTTAAATATTTCTATAAAGTCAGTTATAAGTTTTTTGGGATTCCTTTGTGATAAACCCGCTGAACTACGGTCAAATATAATCTTCCCATCATTAGGAAGTTGGCACCAACCTCCTCGTACAATCAGTGGCGAATCTAGGATTTGGAGTCAGCACGAACGGCTGTGGTAGCAATAAAATATTAAAGAGTCTCGTTTGATGCCTACTTTTTGCAAAAAATGCATTTTGAAATAGTCATTTGATGTAGATTTGCTGTTAAAAATAAGGAAGAATTTGAATTTACATGTAATATTATTTTATTGAAAAATGTGTTGTTGAAAAGAAGAGAGAAATTTTGAAAAAAAAAAAGAATCAAATAAGGCCAAAAATTTAAATATAACAATTATTTTGTTCAAAATAGACAATATAACAATTATTTTGTTCAAACTAGACATATATAATTATGTTGTACAAATTTACAATATTCAACAAATGATATTGTGGCCAACTTTTATATAATTCAAAGGAAAGCATGGGTCGAATTTATACAATTTCATTCAAAGAGCTAAATTCTAATATATATTATTCTAGTAAATTTATTACCAAATTCAAGGAGTGCCTCAATGGTCAAGCCTTAACAAACCAAATGGCAGCTCCAGGTTCGAATCCCTCCTCCCCCTCCAATACCATTGATTTTAATAAAAAATTGTAAAGCTAAAAAATTTCAAAATATTGTTGGGAAGAGATTCGAACCCGGGTCTCCTATATGAAAAAGAGAGTTCTGGCCAACTACACTACAATAAAAGTTTGAAAATAAAATGAAATTTCACAATAAAAATTTTGGGAAGAGATTCGAACCCGGGTCTTCCCGGGTGAAAAAGAGGATTCTAGCCAACTAAGCTACAACAAAAGATTCAAAATAAAATGAATTATCAGTTATATAACCTAAAACTTTGTTCATCGTCAAAAGAAAAAAAACATTTCCGGTGGATCCAGCAAGGGAGGCCGCCGGGCTCACCGGGTGCTGGATCCGCCCCTGCGTACAATGCAGAATTATAAAGAATGCTCAACAAATAACAACCTACGTGAAAATATCCTTTATTTTATATAGTTTGTTTCATTAGGATCATTTTCCCAAGAAATTCCCCTATTTCATTAGTATCTCACATTATCATCTTTTAACTCTTTAGGCGTGAATCCCGCTATGATGTATAAACATGAAATCAAATATCAATATGTCCAATAACATGTACATCTTATAGTACATGTAGGTCCATCATAGCCTACTAGGATTCAAGATATCATAGTTGTATCCATAGTTGTCCATTGAGGTTCAAGGATACTACACCGAGATATATAATATATAAATCAGATTTGGCCTATGTATACAATGCTCTCAATGTTGATCTGCAGTCCGAATGCCATCAAAGGACCTCTCAATACCCTCCACATGTCGACATCGAACCACCAAACAATCTATCAATGACTACCCTGAAAACAAGATAATTTGGCTGAATAATTTTCATTGATGTGAATCGATGTATATATATAGAAGGTGAACTTGTCCTGCGCATATGTATTTCCTTAAGCTATCAGTTATCTATACTAACTACAATCTGGGAATATAAAAGGTACAAAATATCTCTTCTTTATATAGAAGATATACATCAGATTATTTTCCTAACACTCCCCCTCAAATTAGAGAGTGGATGTCCTGTACTACTAACTTGCGTATCATAGGAACAAAAACATCTTTTCACAAGGCTTTAGTCAAGACATCTGCCAGTTGATGTGGTGAACTCACGAACCTTGTGACAACGGAACCATCTTGAATTTTATCTCGGATGTAGTGACAATCCATTTCAATGTGTCTGGTCAGCTCAAGAAAAACTAAGTTTGCTGTAATATGTAAGGCAGCTTTGTTGTCGAAATATAACAATGCAGGTTCTCGAGGCATTACTTCCAAATCTCTAAGAAGATATCTCAACCAAGTTAACTCACAGCAAGCTCCTGTCATAGCATGATATTCTGCTTCAGCTGAAGAAAGTGACACTTTTTTCTGACGTTTCGATCTCCATAAGATTAATGAGAAGCCAAGAAAGACACAATAGCATGTGGTAGACCTTCTAGTGATTGGACAACCTGCCCAATCTGAATCACAATAGGCTTACAACCTGAAATCACTATTTGAAGAGAAGAACAATCCTTGGCCGGGTGCATTCTTAAGATAACGCACAATACGGAGTGTTGCCTCCATGTGAAGCTTACGAGGCTGATGCATAGACATGCTTAAGACATGTACAGAATACGCAATATCCAACCTTGAGACAGTAAGATATATCAATCTACCAACCAACCTCCTATAACGACCCAAATCCTTGAGTAAATCACTTTTATCAGACAATTTCAAACCTCGCTCCATAGGAGTATCAATAGGTGTCGCACCTAACAATCCCGCATCTTCAATGATTTCCAAAGCATACTTGCGTTGAGAGATAAAAATCCCATTCTTAGAAGAAGACATCTCAATGCCAAGGAAATATTTCAAATCATCAAGATCCTTAAGACGATATTGACTATACATGAATTTTTTAATTGCGGCAATACTCATAGAATCATTTTCACTAATCAAAATATCATCAACATATATCAAGAGAGCAGTGAAAGACTTACCTTGTGTTCTGGTGAATAATGAGTAGTCAGCTCGAGATTGAACATACCCTGCAGCTCGAATAGCTTTTGAGAATTTGGAGAACCATTGCCTAGATACTTGCTTCAAACCATACGGTGGAGACATGTAAATTTCTTCATGAAGATTGTTGTGGAAGAAAGTGTTATTGACATCTAATTGGTGAAGAGACCACCCTCGAGCTACGGCCGGGCAAGGAGACAACGAACGATGATGATTTTGGCTGTAGGGGAGAATGTATCCTGATAATCGACACCCTCCAATTGTGTGAACCCTTTAGCAGCTAAACATGCTTTGTATCTCTCAATTGATCCATCGGAGCGATGTAAACCTTATAGACCCACCAACAACCTATCAACGTCTTCCCTACCGGAAGGGATGTGAGAGATCAGGTACCATTGTCCTGAAGGGCCTGCAATTCGAACCACATTGCCTTCTGTTACTCAGGATGAACAGTGGCATCAGAATAACATCTGGGCTCAATAACTTAACTGATCTTAGTAATAAAAGAGTAATTGGCAGGCTTATAGCGATGATATGAAACATAGTTAGCCAAGGGATAATGAGTACTTTTAGTTGGACCTGGAAGCAAGGAATTTGATTGGTCAGAGCAAGCGTGCGTGATGTGAGAGCATTCATAATCCTGCAATTTCGTCGGTGGATTATGAGAACGGTTGGATCAACGAAGAGGCTCAGGTTCAAGTAAGGTCGTAGTTAAATCGGGTAAGTCCAGAGGAAGGGTATCCAGTGGAATACCCGCCTGAGATGATGTTGCTGGGAGGTCGGAGTTGCTGGTAGAGGGCGATGGTTGTATGAGTGGGTCTGGTGGTGCGGGTGTGGTAGGAGTTATGGCAACGGGTTCTGGTGCAGTGGATTGGGAAGAAGAGGAAACAATTGTGAGGTCTGGTGTGGGAAAAGTGAGGTCAAGGGAAGGTGTTGGGTCATGTACCGAAAAAGGGAGTGGGCCGTGAGAATGGACCAAAGAGGGGTTGGGCTGCTGTGTTGGATCATGTGGGTTGACTGATGCATATCTCTTAATCTCATATGGAAAAACAGTTTCATGAAAAACAACATCCTTGCTTGTGAAGACGTTTTTAGTTGACAGATTATACAATTTGTAGGCCTTCTGACCAACAGGATAACCTATGAAAATACAAAACATGGCACGAGAATCGAACTTGAGTGAAGTATAAACATTAGTAGCATAAGCTAAACATCCAAAAACAAGAAGGTGATGGAATGGAGGAGATTTGGAGTATAGACGCTCAAAAGGAGTTTTGAATGAGAGGACGAGTGTAGGTAATTGATTAATGATGTGTATTGCAGTAAGAGCACAATCCCCCAAAAATGGGTAGGAAGATAAACATGAAATTTTAAAGCACGGGCCACTTGCAAAATGTGGCGATATTTGCACAACCCCATTTTGTTGGGGCGTGTAAACGCACGAATGTTGAAAAATTACACCATTCTCATTAAAAAAGGATCGGAGTGAAAGGAATTCACCACCATTATCACTGCAAAAAAAATTAATGCGGGATGTGAATTGAGTGAAAACATAGCTAAAGAATTGTTTTAAAATAGATTGTGCTTCCCTGTGTCTTATTAGAAAAATTCAAGTGAAACGTGTATAATCATCCACAATAATAAGAAAATAATGGGCACCAGAAAGTGAAGGATGCTTATAACATCCCAAACATCACATTGGATAATATCAAATGCTTTTACAGAGGAAATGGAACTAGTACTTAAAGGCAAACAACGTTGCTTAGCCATAGGACGAACATGACATTCCTTATTGGGTTGAATTGAAATATGCATAAAACTTTTATCGATAAAACCTAAACGAGAGGAAGATAAATGCCCCAATTGGTTATGCTAGAGATCGGCGGATGTTGTGGTGAGGTTACTTATTGGTTGATTGTTTGAAGGTGGAGATGGGCTGTTTGTGGGTTTCTTTGTTGCCAACGCCACCAAGTAATACAATCCATCACGCTACTTACCCAAACCAATCATCCTCCTCGTAGCCAGATCCTACAAAATACACCAATATGGGAAAAATGTCACTGAACAGTTCAAATTTCTTGTTAAACGACTAACCATTAATAAATCAACTTTGAATGTAGGCACACACAACACATCACGTAAGTAATATATGGAATTCAGAGTCAATGATCCTTTTCAAACTATATTAGCCTTTTCTCCACTAGGTAATAACACTGGAGATAATGAATAATTTTTATTCTTATGCAAGAATAATTTAGGAGATGAAGATATGTGGTCTATGTGCCGCTTGTCTTGATCATAACGTCGGTTATCTTGTGAACCATTATAAGGACGATTCGATCGTTCCATTTTTCCTACTGCTGTAAACTGGTTTGATCTGCTGCTGCTTCTTACAGCTATGGATCCACTCTCACTGGAGTCTGGAGTTGTATGTGTGGCGAGAAGTCTCTGTTTTTCTTCCTGAGAAACAACAGAATATGCTTGGCGGACAGAAGGAAGAGGGTTCATCAGGAGGATTTGTCCATGAACAACACTGTAGGATTCATTCAATCTCATCAAGAATTGCATCATTTTTTGTTGATCTTGTTGCGCTCCATATGATGCATCGCTGTAAGAAACTAATTCATCCCATAAGCCTTTCAACTTTGTATAATATGTGGAAACTGAGAGTTGTTCTTGTTTATGATAGGCAATATTTCGCTGAATTTCAAAGATGCGTGGTGCATTGCTTTGAGAGAATCGTTCACGAAGATCTTTCCAAACTTCATGTGCCGTAGCATAGTAGATCACATTGTTTGATATTTCCATACTGGGAGTATTGATGATCCATGAGTGAACCATATCACTGCAAGGAATCCAAGTTACATAACTATTGGGATCGGTTTCTTCTGAGGGTGCCGAGATTCTGCCATTGACAAAGCCTAACTTATTTTTGGAATTTAAAGCCATTGTCATAGCCCTTTTCCATACTGAATAGTTGTCTTCATTCAAAGGTTTGGAAACCTATACCAAACCTGAATGATCTAAATGATGAGTGAAATAGGGATCAGAGGGATCTGCTTTCAAAACATCTGTAGAAGAGATTGAAATTTCTGTCTTCGGTGTGTCAGGGACGAAATGTTTTTCTCAAGAGAAGTTTGGTCGTTGGCCATAGCACCAAAAATAATGAAGGGAAGTTACACGAGTAATGAAAGTGCAGCGATAATTGAATCAAGATTTTTGTCCTGCTCTGATACCGTGAGAACAAGATAATTTGGCTAAATAATTTTCATTGATGTGAATCGATGTATATATACATAAGGTGAACTTGTCCTGCATGTTTGTATTTCCTACAATTAAGCTATTAGTTATCAATACTAACTACAATCTATGAATATAAAAGGTACAGAATATCTCTTCTTTATATAGAAGATATACATCAGATTATTTTCCTAACATACCCTTAATGACATTTGAGAACCTCAAGCAGTATATCTATTCATACTGAAGTATAATACAATACAAGCATAAGTCAATTCCAATATTTAAACGTTATCTTCTCATTGCATTATTCTAGATGTTATTTCTAGGGTTGAACAAAACACCTGAATCAAACCAGATCTAATCGAACCCGAACCAAACTGGGCGATATATCATTGCATTATATTTTTTCCAAATAAATCTGCTGACTTAATTGAACCTAAAAGTATCATTTTTCTGTCCATTTTCCAACTAATTAATTAAGCCCAAAATATGATTTTCCTGTTTTCAGCCCCCAAATCCAACTTTTTAATTCAAATTTCAAAGAATCAAAATTGAGTAACATAAGGTTCTCTCAATCATTCTGTCGTTTATAATCGAAGTTGAGCAGCTACACATCTCTTCATCTTACCATTTTTCTGCCATATGCATTGAATTTCCTCCACTTTGATCAAGGTAAGCTTCATCTTATTCATTTCTAGTAATTTCTCAAGACAGAGTTTACATTAAAAAGACAAAGTTCTATGAGGACATTGAAATATGTAATAAAAGATATATTATGTTTTCCTATATTAAATCTTATTAATTTGATAAGTTTTTATATATTTATATTTGCTAATTGTGGTTTTTCAATTATTTTGTGTATTGTTTTTTAGTGTGACAAGCCAAACTATTGATGATTAATTTAAATGATTGGTTGGTACTAGCAATACTTAAAAGTATTTTACTTTTATAACTTCTAATTTTTATTTCATTTTTTATGTAAATTTGAAGGTTTAAAGTAAAAGAATCAATGAGATGAAATCATCAACATTTTAGTGTTATTATTTACTTTTTGGTAATATGTATACATTGGTGAATGAATTTTATTAGACAACTTTTTATTTGTATATTTATAAATCAGACTACATTATTTTGTAAGAGTTAAGATTAAACATATCATTAGTTGTATTAATGTACTGTTGTTGTAAAAAAAAATTAATTATGCTATGGAACCAACCATTCTATAATTAAATTTGAACCCGACGGTTCCACTTACTAAATACTCGAAAATTTTAGTTTAATTTAGTTCTTTTTAGAATATAATCGAACGGACCATGTCTAACTCTAGCTATCTTCAATGTTACAATTCCCTGTGGTAACATATTGCATTATGCGGTGTGTTACAATTGGTGGTTGTGGTGATGGTACCAACGGTGATAACAGTGCAACATAGTGCATTACAAGTTGCGATGGTAATTACAACGACAATAATATGTAGAACGATTGTCACTCTTTGTAACACATGTTACTAGTGTTACAAATAAATAAATAACTCTTTTTGTTAAAAAGGAAAAATTAAAGGGTGTTTTGGGAAATAAAAAATATTGAACAATAGTGTAAAAATTATTTTAAATTTTTTATGTAGACCATGAAACTTTCCTCCATTAAAACTAATACTGGTTAGTTCTTTGAAAGGGACCAGCATATCAACAAAGAAGGCTATCCAAATAAATTGGGCCTAAGACAGAATTCGTATCAATGCAACACAGTGTGGATGACCCAAAATATTTTGGTCCATTCGGATCCCTTTCCAAAGTCCACGTGAGTCCAGCTCAATGCAAGATCACCGACACTTTAATTTCTCTTTCAGCTTCAAACCGCGTTATTTTCCACTCACTTTAAGAATAATCTAGAATTGGATAAATACCTAAATAGTGATTATAATATTTTGTTCACCAAAAATAATTAATTTTCTAAAAATCGGAAAAACAAATTGTGATCATTCCTAGAGAAGCTTGGAGTCATAGAGATTTTCATTAAACTTATTTGTTTTGTAAATTAGTCGCTTTGCTTTGTCCAATTTAAATTTACATAACGGGCAAAGATACAAGACAATTTAGCTCATGCTTGACAATTATTATTTTTAAATTTTTTTTCCTACACACTCATTTACAACCATACATTCACACCTGCACGTAAATTCAAAATTTTTATTTACTTTTTAATCACATTCTTCTAAAAATAATTATTCAAAATTCTATTTTCTCCAAATAATGGTTATCAAATAGGAGCGTAGTTAAAAGTACAACACTTTTTTTGCAAATTAGAACGAGGATCAAATGAAATAGGGGTTATTGAATCAAGATCCACATGAACAAGATTAGCTTGGTACTTAGAAATGGTACTAAAAAACTTATTTAAAAGTATAATCGATGGATCAATTGAAAGTGTCAATCAGATTTCAGAATCTAATGCTGTTGAGCACATCTCGATAGTGGTTTCATGGCATTATTGGAGCAAGTGTACGAATATTCAATCCAACAATTAATTATTTGTGATCTCAGCAATATGCAACTGAATATGAAAATGCTTTTGAATGGATGAAGTCGTGAACTTTAACTTTCACAGTTATATTTACTCAATCTCATTAGCACAATTCACTCGACTTATGATTACAAAAAGTATAATTAAGCCTTATATGATACCATTTTTTTAAAATTCATTTTCAATTTCACATTTTTCAGCAAGATAATTTCATACAGACTCCTATATCTTTTTTACATTTTAACAACACATTTTTTAAAAAATATATTTTTCACAAATTGTTTTTCAAAAAATCTATGGCAAACAAAGCCCTAAATAGCATGAAGTTTAATTCTTAGCTTTGACAACTAGACAGTAGGAATAATTCGCAGTCAAAATCGTGACAGTTAATTGTTTCACTTTGTATCTATCACTTCTATTTGTAGCCAAAAATTACACCCCAGCTCGCTCGCTCGCTCGCTCGCTCTCCCCCACTACGTTCAAATCTTGGGCCATTATCACTTTCATTCAATTTCACATCATATTTGCAATTTCTTACGCTTCAATTGATTCAGATAATTCAATTCAGATCTGCCCAGGTTGTTACTGCGTTCAATTTTACTCCGATCTGATTTCGTTTACTGTCCCTTTATTCTTGATTTGCTCTTGATCATATGCTTATTTGTCGTAAATCCATTTCCGTTAGATTTTGTTTATATCGCAAGATTGATAAGTTTTGTGTTTTTAGTTATAGTTATTATTGACTGTTAGCGCTTAATTATGAAGAGGTAATGGATATGGAATTAGATCTGCCTTCATTGGGCTGTCATTCAACACACTGACTCTAAAAGATTCAATCTTAACTCATATTCTTGGTGCAGATTCTATTTTTGTTGCTAAAAATGGGGTATAAAATAATAAAGAAAGAAAGCAAGTGCATGGTAGTATTATGTTTCTGGATTTCTTTTTCGAGGGGAAATAGGAAAGCTTGATCTTGACAGATTGATGTGGAGGGCCGGCATTCTTAAACATCATATTAATACGTGCTTTTGTCGACATTATCTTGCACTTCTGTTGGTGGTATTTTACTGAGCCCTCAGAAATTACAGATAACAGTTTTGACGTTGAATCTAAAGTTTATTCCCACATTTTTGTCCAGCAGCAATTATGTTTCTGAGCTAATTGCAAATCTAGTTACTAGAGGATCATGGTTTTTAATCTTTGTCCTTGTTTGACAACCATTTAAACAAAACACCTTTTCCCAAATTCATTTTCAACCGCACATTCTCGCAATAAAATATTCTGCACTTAAATCCAAAACCTTTTCTTACTTTTTAACTGCACATTCTCAAAAAAAATCGCTATTCCAAAACTCATTTTTCCCAAAATTGACAACTCGAAGTTCCACATTATCCCTTTTCTACAACAGATCCGGGAGGAAAAGGCATTACAGTGTAATCTCTCATATCACTTAGATTGTAACTTTTACTGATCCTTGACTGTAAACTTTACTGCAAACCTTACACATGTCTACTTATAGTTTCACCATTGATTAAACGAAGAAATAAAAATCACTCTTGAATCATGTAATGGATATGTTAAGAGGTCAAATTTAAAGAATAGGGCTGTTGACTTATTTATGTTGGTTTTTTGCATGCCTAATGCTTATTATGTTGGATCTACTTCAGATTTACTCAAATTTCACCTCAATCAACAAAACTTTGGAATCTCAGTTTTGAGATTATTTGGTGGTCCATAATATCTGAACTTTAAGTGATAGGGCTGAAGGTTTTTGAGAGGTATTAAGCAATATATATGATGAGGGGTAGATCAGATGGAGCACAAAACAAGCGCTTGTTAACTTCTGTTTGCATTGGGGCTGTGTTTGTTGTTTTTCTGTATGTCTATTTTGGGTCCAAGAATGCTGGTGAGTCCGCTCTAGAGTATGGCAGCCGGTCTTTGAGAAAACTTGGGTCCTCTTATTTGAGTGGGGATGAAGACTCTGATCTTGGGGGCAAGCAGGATGAATCTTCATTCAAGTTTGGACTTGATGATGGAGAGGATGGTATCGTACGAAAGAGCTTCCCTGTAAGTCTTTCTTCTAATATCCATGTAGTACGCAAATCGACTTCTCCCCAACCCACACACGCGCCCGCACTCATAAAAGCTGCTTAAAGAAGAAAACAAGAGAAACTTACCTCCTCTTTACTTGTTGTTTCTCTTTCTTGATTTAACTGAACAACTTTGTTCATTACTTCTGTTTGATTCAAGGTTTGTGATGATCGGCATTCGGAGCTAATCCCCTGTCTGGACAGACATCTTATATATCAAATGAGATTGAAGTTGGATCTATCTTTGATGGAGCACTATGAAAGACACTGCCCCTTACCTGAGAGACGGTACAATTGCTTAATTCCTCCGCCTCCAGGATACAAGGTAAAGCAGCAGGCAATACAAATTGTATCAAAGTCTTCTCTGTGTGATAAATTGCAAACCTTTTAACTCGTGCTGGTTTTTGTGGCTATAGGTCCCAATTAAGTGGCCAAAAAGTAGAGATGAGGTATGGAAAGTGAACATTCCTCATACACATCTTGCACATGAGAAGTCTGACCAGAATTGGATGGTTGTTAAAGGTGATAAGATTAATTTTCCTGGAGGAGGCACTCATTTTCATTATGGGGCTGGCAAATACATTGCTTCAATGGCAAATGTAAGTATTATGACTCTTGTAGTATCAAAAAAATTGACCAGGAAATTCAACTTGATTAGTACAGTTTGATCATCTAGCTGTTGCATTTCATTGTATCCTTCATCATATCTCAAACTTTTGAGAATTTTTCTTCTGATTCTAGTCATGCTCTTTGTTTTGCAGATGCTGAACTTCTCAAAAAATAACTTAAACAATGAGGGAAGGTTACGTACAGTTCTTGATGTTGGTTGTGGTGTTGCGAGTTTTGGTGCTTACCTTCTAAAATCCGATATCATTGCTATGTCATTAGCACCAAATGATGTGCACCAAAATCAGATCCAATTTGCACTTGAGAGAGGAATTCCCGCATTTCTTGGTGTTCTTGGAACAAAAAGACTTCCTTACCCAAGCAGATCTTTTGAACTTGCTCACTGTTCTCGTTGTAGAATTGATTGGCAGCAGAGGGATGGACTCCTTCTTCTTGAGTTGGATAGGCTTCTTAGACCTGGAGGCTATTTTGCCTACTCGTCCCCTGAAGCTTATGCACAGGATGAAGAAGACCTAAGAATATGGAGGGAGATGAGTGCACTTGTGGAACGTATGTGCTGGAGAATTGCTGCAAAAAGGAACCAAACTGTCATTTGGCAAAAGCCTTTAACAAATGACTGTTATTTGGAAAGAGAACCTGGTACTCACCCACCAATGTGTCGATCTGATGATGATCCAGATGCAGTGTGGGGTGTCCCAATGGAAGCATGCATTACACCTTATTCTGATAGTAAGTACCTTATATCATGTATTACTTTTTCATCACTTTCATTCCTCTTCTTAACTAGGACAGTTGTGTGGAAAAAAGTTGATGGAGGTATATCTTGCCCATCTCAAGAACAGTTGTCAGATAAGTAATTACTGCAATGTAGGTTATGATTTCTTATTTCAAAAATTAAGAAGGGGTAGAGAAGTGATCCCTGCATCTAATTCGAGTCCTAGTCAATTTGGCAAGAGTTTTTTTTTTTTAAATAATAATAATAAATAATAAAATTGAAAAGACACTTCTCATCTTTCATTTTTAACCCTGATATATGACATCAATAAAGCTATGTGCTAGAATTTTCACTAGATAATTTGTAGAATTGAATTTTGTGAAAGCAATGTTATAATGAGTGGGGTGGGGTGTAAGGGAGTAGGACATTATTTTAAGATGTCCCAAAATGGAATGGATATTGAATTATGAGAGGAAGGGTTTAACAATAATTCTTCAAAGTGAAGTTAACGGCTAATTTATGGTTCTCAATTACTATCTTAGAGTCGTTTCTGTTATAGTATTTTGATAACGTTATGTTGTTTTCCATCAACAGAGAGAATATATATTTAGTCAACCATGTCCTAGTTTGTGTAGCTTGTGTTTTCATGGGATTACCTAACTGGGTGCGCAGTTGATGCACTTCTTCCAACAAAATCTAGATTTAAGTTAGAGCATATCGCCATATCCTGAAAAGTTCAGCTAAGCTGGTGTTATTGTACTTTTATTGAAAAATAATAAGAAAATTCCCAGAGAATGCCTTTGTGCTTGGGTATATTTGCAATTGGCCTTAAAAATAGGCTAATTACCTCCTTACATGATGATTTGTGATGCCAAAATGCCACCAGTCAATCAATGGTGTCAGTGAGCGTAACTTTTGAATCCATAAGGGGAACATTTACCAATTTTTAAACCACGAGGTAGCAACAAATTACTTCTCAAAACCACAAGGAAGAATATTTTACCTGAAGATGTGTTCACTTGTTTTTCTTGTATACAAAATCTACATTCCATAATTCGTTACTGAAAACTAGATTTTCTTGTTGAGTTGACAGTTGATCAATTGAATTTAATCTACATGACCTTTTTTGGTCCTAAAATGTGGTGTGATTTATTTTCCCAAGTATCTGCAATGTAATGAATTATTTAGCCCATGTTTGGCCCCCCCCCCCCCCCCCCCCCCCCCCCCCCCCCCCCCCCCCCCCCCCCATTCCTCAAACTCACTTTCAACCACAAATTTTATGGGACCCACAACTTTTATCAACTTTTCAACCATACATTCTCCAACTATTATCAATATTTATTAAAAAAATCTAAGCTTTAGCTAAATTTAACACGTGTTTAACGTACCCTGAATTGTAGTAAACTTTTCAGCCTATTTTTTATATGAAAGTGGGGCTTGGAAGTAGGTAATGCATAGGAATTGGTGTAGTGTAGGCAGGAAAAAACTAAGAAATGCTAATAGAGATTATGTTATAAGAAGATATCTAACAAGTAAAATGGCAAGTTTTAAAAAGGGTTATGAGATCATCTCTGTGTTCTGGTACTCAGCATCGTTAAATGGAAAAAATGTTTATGAAATTAACCTAGTAGAAATGAAGATGCTAAAATGGAGGTGTGATCGTGTTTGAATGAATAAAATGAGAAATGAGGATATATGCTAACAAGTGAATGTGGTATAGGTTGAGGATATACTAAGAGAATCACTGCTTAGATGATTTTGGGGTTCGTGTCACATAGACATCAAGAAGCTCCTAATACTGATACAGTTCCAATAGAAAAGTCTAGAAAATGGGGATAAACAAAAATGAACTTAACCTGATGTACTTGTAAAAGAATTGATTTCATTGGACTTTTCCACAGTAAAGCTTTGGATCAAATAGAATGGTGAAATAGCATCATGTAGCCATCCCTAGTTTTTATTGGGAAAAATATTTTGTTTGTATCTGCGATAAATGTTCAGTTGACTTAAGCAGGAGGGTGAAATTGGAACGAGTAAGTTTGATGCCGTAAAATGTTTTGGTAATCATGAAAGTGAAGCTAAGGATTATGTACTTTGGAATTAACTGAAATTGTATCTATATCCTGATTCCATCATTTCTACTTTGTTCTTGACGGCTTAAAAGTGTGTTTTTTTGCCCACACTTGATTGTAACTGTTACTTTTTCTCACTCGAACTAGATTTTTTTGGACTGATATTTTTAAACTTCCTTTAGTATTTGCTCTGTAATTTTGAGATTGATTTCTGGGAAGGTATTCTGTTTTATTCGAGGTCATATATGCTATTGTAACCGAAATTTATTCAGATAGACCTGTAACTTCATTTCTAATGTTTTTTTTCTTCTCTCGTCAGATGATCACAAAACTAGAGGTAGTGGGCTTGCACCATGGCCTGCCCGATTAACTTCTCCTCCTCCACGGCTTGCTGATTTTGGCTATTCGAGTGAAATGTTTGAAAAAGACACGGTAATTGGAAAGTTTTCTTACATCTATTTGTTTTCTTTCAATTGGGGCTTCTTGCTTATCTGATTCATAACCAGCTATGATAAACAGTAATTTAATATTGACTTTGTGTTTCTTGTTTGTGCAAAGGAAATATGGCGCCGGAGGGTTGAGAGTTATTGGAGTCTCTTGAGTCCGAAGATCTCCTTGGATACTCTGAGGAACATAATGGACATGAAGGCAAATTTAGGGTCATTCGCTGCTGCTTTGAAGGACAAAGATGTGTGGGTGATGAATGTTATCCCCGAAGACGGGCCCAAAACACTTAAGATTGTGTATGATAGAGGCTTGATTGGCACAACACACAACTGGTATGTATAAAATTCCTAGATTACCATCATATATCGTGTTTATATGGATGATTTTGTCATCCCGTCTGTCACACATTATGATATCTGTTTTTTCTCCATGCTTCTAAGAGGAGTTGCCTTAAAGATAAGAAAAGCAAAATTTTGACTTGCATATATTATATATTTTTTCCGCGATACTAATAGTGTATCAAGAGAATAAAAATATTTAAATAGATTACGAATTTGGAGACTATCAGCTAGTAATCCAGTAGTGCCCCCATTGGTTTCTACAGTGACTTGGAAAGTTTGGAAAACATTTTGCGTCCCAATTTTATCCTTGGGATAATTCAACATTTCGTGTGGGGTCATTTATTGACCTCTAGAATTCTGACAGTAATAGAACATTTTTTAGAATTTGGAAGATGGATTCACAAAGTCTAATTTATCTACAGGTGTGAAGCCTTCTCAACATACCCTAGGACTTACGACTTGCTCCATGCTTGGACTGTTTTTTCCGACATTGAGAAGAAAGGTTGTAGTGGTGAGGATCTACTGCTCGAGATGGATCGTATTCTAAGGCCTACAGGTTTCATTATCATCCAGGACAAACAATCCGTTATTGAGTTCGTAAAGAAGTATTTATCCGCATTACACTGGGAAGCAGTTGCAACAGCTGATTCCTCTTCAGAACCCGACCAAGAAGGAGACGAGGTTGTATTTGTCATCCAAAAGAAGCTGTGGTTGACAAGTGAAAGCTTCAGGGATACAGAGTAAACTATACAGTATGTGAACTAGTCAATCTACCTGCCTCTTCATTATGTATTCTCAGGATTTAAGAAGAGTATCCTGGGAGTTCTCGCAAAATCTATATCATTGTAGACACAATACGATGTTTATTTTCTGCCTTCCATTGTTCTTTTTCTTTCTGTGTTTTTATAGCTGTTCCAATTTAGTTGACAAGCCATAGACAGCTTCTAATTTATAGGCTATTCTTATTTGTTTGATATTATAAAGTTTATTGTTTGGCATTGTTGTGGCGTAGTTCTATATGTAGCATATTTCGAAATTTCTTCAGTGAAGAATGATCGTTTTGAAATTGTAAGTTATCATATATTAAGAATAAATATGTAACTTTAGTTTCTCTTTAGGCCTTTGATTGATGATTCTTTTCATGACTTTGTCATTCATGGTTGTTGGTTTCAAGTTGTGAGTATATATAGGAAATCTTTTTCGACATTGTCATGTAAGGTTATTGGGTGTACTAGGAAATTCTTATGGTGGATCGAGGGCATATGGTTGTACATCATGGTTCTGATTAGACTGTTGAAATTGAGAATTGGACCATGTTGAATATGAAAATACAAAGTAATGAACCAGCAAGCTCATAATCCTTTTTTTAACAGATCTATAATTTATTTAAGCATAAGCAAGAAAATAAAATATTTTGCATGTATATTCTTTCACAAGAGATTCATGGCATTAATTTTCGGCCAGCTCTAAAAGTTGGCCCAGGAACTGTTAACACAACATGCTTGACTTTTTTTTTTTTTTTTTTGAATAAATTTGTGTTACACAGTGGTTGAGTCGATTTTTTGACTATTTTTTTCTTATAATTAAAAATTATGTTTCGTCATGTAGATGAGATTTGTTATTTTGGTGATTCCAAATTAGATGAAAAGATCGATGTGTATAGAAATGGACGAGTGATATACGTGGTGGTATTTCGATTTTCATAACATCGAGTACATTATATGCGAGAATGTACCATGATTTACAAAACAAGTTGAATGTCGATCCCTCTCAATAGATATGGAACTGAGATTTCAATTCAACGAGCATTAATATATTCCGATCACCTATAAAGGTTCTAATGCTGAAGTGAATTATCTTCTTGAATTGAACAATATGTACACGACTCATCTTTGCATAACTTTAGTAAGAAAGAATGTCGCCAAAGGTGAATACAAAGATTCGGATGGAGGAAATCACAATGCAAATGATTTTTAGAACATGTGGAAATAGCTCGTGAGGATTATTAGATAGCAGCTTATGCTGAGACTATATTTCCTCTAACGAATGAAATCAAGTGAAAGGTTCTCGAACATATTCTCCGACTTAATAGTTTTTTGTCACTCGAAGTTGAAACGCTTGGTTCTGAACGTCCATGTAGTCTAGAATACCATATATCAGAGGGTTTTCTAATCAGTGTAGGTGCGTTATGTGCAGAGTAACAAGGCATACTTGTTAATTTTGTACAAGTTAGATTCCCATAAATGACAATTAAACGGATGTGTAATGGTATCGCTGTTAAATGAACAATATTTATATTTTTTACAATATTTACAATTATTTCATATTTAAATAAACAACTATATATCCAATATTTACATTTTTTTACAATATTTACAATTATTTCATAATTAAATATTCAATATTTATGGATCACAATTGAATTAATATAAATCGTACGCTAACTTATTCCTCCAATTTTGTATCCAGAATTGGTTGATTTTATCAACCTTGTGTGTTATACTAAAAAATTCAATATACTTTATTACGAACATTTCACAGCCCCTACAATTAAATAATAATGTATTAATTCGGTACCGTGTAGCTAAAAATTAAGTTTCAAATTAAAAAAATTATAAATACTTACTATTTTGACTGTCTCTTCGTCTCGTGTCGTGCACAATGGCTATTATGTCCTGCACAATCATCCTCACTCATCCAGCCATTAAAGGAACGATCACAGCTACCGACTCTAAGTTAAACTCGAATTAACCTTGTGTCAGGCAGGAATGATTAGAGTCGTACACTTATATAGTGGAATGAGCAAAGACGATCTCAATGGCAATGTAGTGATGATTCGTGATCACTGGAGTGTATATATACATACAACCCTCCCATGACTTTTTCTCAACCTCGGTCACATCCCTATGACCAACTCGAGCATGTATTCGGGTACCGTATACTCATTATACATAAGTTGGAGGAACTAATACTCAATGGTAACAAAACGTAAGAACTCGATGCTCAATATAACTCGACTAGGAATATCAAATGATCTTGAATATCTCTAAGCCCGATCTCGTAACAAGACCATAGCCAGGTCAATATGCTACATCAGGAAACACCAATAAAAAAGATAAAATTATTTCATTTAATAAACAAAAAATTATATATACATAATAACTAACAATCACTTATATCGTCGATAAGCCAAGCTCCCGAAATAATGATGTCTGAAACCACTTGTAAGCATCTGAATCGTCATTTGAGCTATCGTGAGGCTAGCTCTGAAAAAAGAAATCGAAAAAATGTTAAAAGAATCATAAATGAGTTAGTGTAGCGTACTTTACAAAAATCATAAAATACTTTTCGGGGCATAATTCTTCTCCACCCTATTTCAAACACTTTCCACTGGCATGGTCCACCACCCGGAATGGGTTCGGTTTGGTTCAGTTCGGTTCAGTTCAGTTCTAGACCAAGAACCGAATAAACGAATATACCTAATTTTTTTATCTTAAATAAGCCAAATTATTTTAATTTTTTTTAAAATAAATTTTCTAACTAATTAATTTGGCCAAAACACAAAATATAATTTTTCTATTTCTAATTTCCAGCCCAAGTCCAATTAATCAAATTGACTTAAATTTTACCCAAATCTCTTGTTCTACCATAGTGCCGTTTCTATCTAGTGAAATCGAATTGGAAGTCTCTCTTTATTATTGTGAGCTTACTATCTTCCTATTTCTATTATTTAACTTCCAAATCTATGGATAACTCAACAAAGGGAGGCATAAAAGATATCAATGAATTGGATTGCGTTATTTTGTAAAAGCTAAAATTGAACATGTCATTTGTTGAATTAATGTAGCGTTGTTGTAAATATAAAAAAAATTAATTATTATACGAACCCGAGAACCGAATGGAACCAAATCGAACCCAAATGATTTTATTTGCTAAATACTCAAAAATTCAAGTTCTCCTTAGAACCGAGAATTGAACCAGACTATGTCCAACCTTAACCTCAGCCGTGAATAGAGAAATGACGTACTATTACGACAATCTCGACCGCTTTCCAATCACCTGCTCCGGTACGTCAACTGTATGCTTCTTACCCTCTGTTACGATCGGCGTCTTCGCCTCATCCGTTTCCATTCTACCCCGGGGCTCGCCATCTCCTCCCTCATTTGGGCCACCCCCACGCCCTGGAGACCGCCACCTTCTCCGTCATCGAGGTCATCCCCTCCGTCCTCTCCTTCGTCACCTCTCTCGTCCCCATCGGGGCCACCCTCTCACGTTTCACAGATAACAAAAATGATTTTAATGCATCATCATCTGTCCACAACGATGTGTGACCCCGATCTCCGTCATCTCATCTGTCACCCCCTTGTCTGCTTGTTATATCGTCTCGGAGCCCTGCGACTTCATCTGAAGGTCTACTATATGGCCCGTAACATTGCGCCATCATGGCATAAATCTGATACCTCGGCGCTAACTCTCATCGCAATGTCCCTACCTCATCTCTTAACTCTTATCGTAATGTGCCCACCTAATCCATAATAAATCCTCTAAGGCTAACATACATATCATCGAAATAATGACCCGACAGTGTACAGGAGATCCATGGGAAAGGTGTCTAGATGGAGAAGAAGGATATTTCATCAACGAAGGTGATTGTCGATCAATTGGACCGCACTCCTACACATATAATCACATTAAAAATTATTAACTTAATTAATATATGCTAACTCATACAAAACGATAATCAATACATTATAGTCAACTTACATGCCCATACTTGGTCCAGGATGGAATCAGACATCTGGTTGTTTTAAGTATGCGGAACGGCTAATTCATGCACAAAACCTCAACCATCCTCATCCGTCAACAACGTCAACTCGGTTAGGATTTCAAGCTGACATATTGGCATTTCAACTAGTTAATGATCATGTGTTGAGATTTTGAAACAACATACAATATAAATCGCAAATGTATAATATTCACCTGAGGTCGTCAATGAGAACCGATAACTGTCTGCCAGATGGACAATCGTCTGCTCGAGATGCTCGCTAATGTTACATCCGAGGGTAACCTGTATCCCATCTCAGCAAATTAGGTACCCAAGAGAGGGACAATGATGATGGTCTCATATGCCCAAATCTGCAACACATACAATTATTA
>CAIGRP010090405.1:0-25598 GCA_903798385.1 Fraxinus cuspidata
TCAGAGCAGGTATACACATAACACACACTCTGGGAATGGATACCATGCGCTATGCATTTTTAACATCTCTGGTCAGGTAAATCCCACTTTCTTTTGTAAAATTTTCGCTGTTCATTGTCTAATATGTGCTTCCTTATTTGGCCTCTCTGATTAGTATTGTTTTTTGTTCTATCATTGTTGGTGTTTATAGAATGCATTTTTTCTTAAACAGTGTCTGAACAGGATGATAAACTACTTTTTGTGGGAATTTGGTACATTTTTTTACATCACCATGGACAACTTTGTTGGGCATGACAAATATTCTTGTGATGCATTGCAGATTTAATTTCTTACATGCACCAAGGGATATGAGTGGTAAGAATGTAGAAGCACTACGCACGCTACTGGCTTTATGTGACACTGACACTGATGCTCTTCAAGACACATGGAATGCAGTCCTGGAAAGCATTTCTCGCCTTGAATATATAACATCGTCGCCTGCTGTGGCTGCAACTGTCATGCAAGGATCAAATCAGATATCTAGAGATGCCATTGTTCAATCTCTGAGAGAGTTGGCTGGAAAACCAGCTGAACAAGTCTTTGTGAATAGCATCAAATTGCCCAGTGAATCTGTGGTGGAGTTCTTTAACGCTTTGTGTGGCGTCTCAGCTGAGGAACTAAAACAGAATCCTGCACGAGTGTTCAGCTTGCAAAAGCTTGTTGAGATTAGCTATTACAATATGGCTCGTATATGCATGGTAAACTCTTCCTCCGAAAAAGTTCCTACTCTACCTTAGTTTTTTGTAAAATGGAATTCAGTTGGGCTCTAACGACGTGGTTGACATATTGGTTTCTGACCAACGGCAGCCTTAAATAATGTATGTCTTTCAAGCTGTGGATAATGCTTTTGATTGTTTAGTCAGCTCCAATGGCTATAAAGTATCTGTAACTCATGAACGACTAGATGAAAGAAAGATATATTCATATTTCATGTTGTTTCGTTTATTTGTCGTGTGGCATTAGACTCTTGACATGTGTAGTAATATGCTTTATACAATATAATCCTTACGATAATTTCTTTCATGTTTACTTTGTCGGGGGTATCCTACCACATTGATGTGAACACCAGCATACAAATTGAAATTTCTTAATTGACTTTTTATCCATCCATTGTTGAAATTTTTTTCAAGTATTCTGAATAAGAACAAAGTGCAAATCAGTTGTAACAAATTGCATTGTAGGCTGTTTCAATTCCTTTTCAAAGTGTTTGGCAATGCACTGGCCTAGTATGCTAAAAAGTTCCCTTTATCTTTTATATTGACAAGGGACAAATATTTTGTTGGGAGTGGTGAAACATTTTACTCAACTATAAATGATTGATCTTAATTACAAGGATGCATACGTATTGTCATGTGTGAAACATGGTGAAATCTTATAAATTTTAAATGCACGTTAGATGCTAATAGATAGTCAAATCTATAATGTATGCCATTGATTCTCTACGACAACTTGGTATGAAATATTTGGAGCGTGCTGAACTTGCCAACTTCACTTTCCAGAATGATATTCTGAAACCATTTGTCGTTCTTATGAGAAACAGTCGAAGTGAATCTATACAGAGGCTTATAGTGGATTGCATTGTTCAAGTATGTATGCGTGACATCTTATTTCAGTTTTTTGGTATTTTATGTGTTTTTGGATGTTAATACAATCTATTAGGGATAACAGATGATGAAATCTAAAGTTGGAAGCATAAAGTCAGGCTGGCGAAGCGTGTTTATGATTTTCACTGCTGCTGCGGATGATGACTTCGAACCAATTGTTGAAAGTGCATTTGAGAATGTAGAACAAGGTCAGAACCATCTTTTCTGTTTCTTTCTTGTGAAGTATGTTTCATAAAGTTATAGAAGATTGTTTAAATCTTGACTGACATGGTAGAAGGGTGCAGTTGTCTTGGAACACTTTGATCAGGTTGTTGGAGATTGCTTTATGGATTGTGTCAATTGTCTGATTGGATTTGCCAATAATAAGAGTTCTCACCGGATAAGTTTGAAGGCTATTGCACTCCTCCGCATATGCGAGGACCGTCTTGCAGAGGTTCGTTTTGACTTTTGAGCGTTCATTTTTATATCTGATCATGACTCATTATATGCAGTTTTTTGTCCATCATATCATGGTCTCAGTTTTCTTTTACAGATTAAAAAGTGTGCTTATTAAGAAAATTAGTTGATTTGCTGCAATGGGTACTCGTTTAGTTAGTATTTTATCGACACATCAGAAAATGAAAATGAAAGAGCTCAAAAGAACGGATTTTTGAGACAATCTTGTATCCTGTCTCTATGATGTTCCGTTATTCCGACTTTCGTCCCAGAAAATGACCAGAAGAGTTATAATGATTCTTATATGAATGGACATTTGACTGAGCTTTTGTTCCTAAAAATGTTTCAGGTTTTTTTTTTTAGTGGGTATATTTAATTGAAGTTCTATTTCACTGGCTTGTTCCTCTTTTTTTTTTTTTTTTTTGAGTAATAACAAGGTGTGTTCATCTCGCCAGTCAGTTTCTGACCTCCTCCGAACCTTATTTATCCAAGCTTTCCAGAGAGAGCATGTTCAATACTAGTTGGACAATCATAAATATTGGAAAATTATTTGCAGTCTAATGCTATCAGTTGACAAGTTTTTCGTACTTCCTATGTCCTCATAAAAAAAAGAAAATTAAAAAAAATTACAAATGACAAAAATAAAATGAAGTAGGAAAACAATGCATAACAGAAAATTTTCCTGGACTGGTGGAGGTTGCTCATAGACAAGGCACATGGTGACAAGCCTGTCTGAGAGATAATGTGTCTGCTATACTGGGCCTTCATTTGTTTTCAAGAGTTTATAGAACATTGTGTTACCATACTTGTTTTCAATACTCTTTACTTCTTTATTTCATGTTGGAAGATGCGTGGATTAATCTGGTGATTCCTTTTATTTGAAAAGTCTCTAGTAAGCATGCAGGCAATGACTGTTTTGTTAATTTTTTCATTTGCAGGGCCTTGTACCAGGTGGTGCTCTGAAACCAATTGACACTCGTGCAGATGAAACTTGTGATGTTACTGAGCACTATTGGTTCCCGATGCTGGCTGGTCTCTCTGACCTGACTTCTGATCCGAGAGCAGAAGTCAGAAACTGTGCACTTGAGGTGTTGTTTGATTTGCTAAATGAGAGAGGTGCCAAATTATCCTCTTCATTTTGGGAGAATATTTTCCAGCGGATCCTGTTTCCCATTTTCGATCACGTTAGACATGCTGGAAAAGATAATTTTATCTCTTCTGGTGATGAGTGGCTTCGGGAAAGTAGCGTTCATTCGCTCCAGTTGTTATGCAACCTTTTCAACACTTTTTACAAGGTATCATAAGGGGTTGATCTTTATCATTTGTAGCTTCTTCCCTAATCCTTAAAGTGCACGGCGTCTTTCCCCTATTCGCAGCTCTAATTCTCTATGCATGCAGTGGGTATATCAGTTTTATCTTTCCTGGTTATATACAGTCACTTACTGTTTGTTTGTGCTACTTTGTTGTTGACTCACTGTATTATATTTTGTTCATTGAACTTTAATGTGCTTATAAATCACAAATCTTTTTGTTCTTTAACTCACCCTTGAAGAAATGTCCTTCCTAGTGATATTTTGGTCATAGGTATGACCCACCGAACAATATTCTTTAGTCAATGTCTCTCATTCCTTGAACCGAAATTGTTCTCCTACCCACGGTGGGCACCCACAGTTACTGTGCCCACTTGCTATGTGGAAGGAGAACCTTACTTACAGTTCTCTTCAAATGTGAGAACTGTAAGTAAGGTTCTCTCCAAGTGAGCAAGATAAAACTTCCCACTGGGCTCTGTTCCTTGAACTCCTTTAAATATATTAATATGTTTATGCCTATTTATACAAGTAGTGGTGGACGCAGTGTTTATTTGTATTTCTTATATAGCCCATATGACCTTATCCAAATGGACTTCCAGAGCTTCCTATTCCTATACCAAGTACAATACTTGCTTTAGCCTTTTAGAGAATCATCTAGTCGTGGTGAAATGTGCTGCTATAATTACTGCTAATTTATCTATTTGCTGTTCTCTTGTGAACAATTCATGTTATTTTCAGAACTTTGGAAATCATATTTGCCGACTCTACTGCCACATATATCATGATTCCTGACAAATCGTACTGATCATTTATTACTCATTATATATAGGACGTGTGTTTTATGCTGCTTCCACTGCTTAGTTTGCTGTTAGATTGTGCCAAGAAAACAGATCAATCAGTTGTTTCCATATCTTTGGGTGCATTGGTGCATCTTATTGAAGTTGGAGGACATCAGTTTAGCGATAGTGACTGGGATACTTTGTTAAATAGCATAAGGTGCATGTTCCTTCTTCTTTTCGGTTGTGATAATTTTAATGCGCTTATATGCCTTACTATTTCATGTTTTTGTATTACAATAATTTGGTTCATTTTGTCCAGAGATGCTTCATACACAACACAGCCCCTTGAGCTGCTCAATGATTTGGGTTTTGACAATTCAAAGCATCATAAAGTATTCACAAAAGTTCCAGATGCCACTTCTGGTCTTGATCCTTCAGTATCTGGTGGCAGTAACGCGTCGGATAATCATCTTGATAACGTATATGAAAAGGGGGATACAGTGGGAGTGATGTCGCCAAATGTGAGTACTGATGGCAATGCACTGGATCATAATCAAAAAATGGGGCTTCGAGCAGATATGGAGGGATCTGAAGGTTAGCAATGGACTTAGGCAATCATTTCTTGGATATTTAATGACATGTTTGGTGCGCACGATTAGAGTGTACTAGGCACTAGAAAGGAAGAAAAATAAGCTAAACTATTGTTTGCTATACTGTCTAGTCCTACCTAGTACCATTTACCAAACATGCACTCAAAGTAAATTATTCAAGAGTTGAAATAAAAAACAAAAATTAATGCAGCGTCAAAAAATAAATCTCTTTTTGTAGGCACGCAGTCGCCTTCTGGAAGAGCTACAAAACCTACTGATGGTGGAGGCCTACAACGCAGTC
Organism: Fraxinus cuspidata; assembly: GCA_903798385.1. NCBI lineage: Eukaryota > Viridiplantae > Streptophyta > Magnoliopsida > Lamiales > Oleaceae > Fraxinus > Fraxinus cuspidata. Next base: position 5,059 of record CAIGRP010090405.1, read on the forward strand.
AAACAATAGGTCAAAAAATTATGGGAAATGTGATGGAGAATATTTTTGTGAGAAGTTTTACCTCAAAACCAAAGAACCGTACCTCTGATTTTCTGTCACCAACTTCTCCATCCAAGGTTGGTACTTAGTTTTTATTTTGTTGATATGTTTTGTAAGGTTTTGATTGTTTTAATTGTGTTAATCATTTTTTTTCTTTGATGTGTTAATATATGTGTAAGCTTTCTCGTTGCTCTTTGGTTGGTCATTGAGAACATTTCTGACTCACAAGTTAAATTTTAAGGAAAAATACGAACTCCCAATTTTTTCACTTTTAACGCAGTGCTCTGTTTTGCCCCTGCAGAATAAAAGTGTCTTTGAAAGAGGACAAAAATGTAATAATGGGTACATGTGAACTGTAGTAGTAAAAAGGAAATGAAAAACACAAACTGGGGATGTGTTGAACCTTGTGATGCTTATGTAAAGAAAGAAGATTCAAGACAATGTTATCCTTTTTTTCAGAAGGGAGGGACCTCAACTCTAATTTACTTTACCTCTCTGTCCTAGTCCTACCAACCCAAGAGGTTTTGCTAGCTAATTAAATTTTTTTGAAGTTGTTGAACTGATTACTATTTTCTCAAAGGAGTTGGCATTTATTCACAGGGGAAAGGTACTGAAATTGATTCCGAAGTTCTGTGGCATTGCTGACAGTAGGAATTGAATTTTGGGGGCTGAAAATGTAAATGAGAAATATTAAGAAGCCATTCTGCTAACAAAGTAGTCTGAAGCTATCTATGTAACAAAGTAAGTTAAACGTAGGCCCTTTAGACCAAGTCCTGAGATGAACCAAGTTCCCTTTCGACCCAAATCATGGGACAAAATTATACACCTCTAAGTACTTCGTATAATGGAAGATTGCAGTAAGAAAGTTATAAAAGAATTCTAATATTGCTAGGAATTTAATGCAAACTTGTCTTCTAATGTAGAAACTTTAAACGAATGAGATAGTTAATTTGCCTAGTGTTCTGAAACCCTTGGAGGTTTTGTATGGATAAAATTTCTCAAGTACGTCAATATTACACACGAGTAAGTTTCCAGAGCCCCTACCTAAGAAGAAAGATGATCCATGTGGGTAGCGTGTATCAGTTTAAAAAATGCATGATCTATTGCTTTTTTTTTCTCTCATTCTCTTGTATGTAAGAACGACGGTTGCTATCGTTTCCTTCATTTTGAAAAGATATTTATTCCAGCAACCAATTATACCACATTTTTTATATTGTATTGGTATTAGAAATGCTTCATTAGGCTGCATTATTTTCTAATTAATCCTTTTTTTCCTTTCCATGCTTGAAAACTGAATTTGACTTTTTTTTTCCCTTCTCTAGTTACCTGATACTAAAGAACCTGATGCCAGAGACGAGGATGAGAGTCCAATACTGGGAACGATTAGGGGCAAATGCATCACGCAGTTATTAGGTGCCACTGATAGCATTCAGGTATGAATCGGTTTCTTCTGCAATATAATCTTCAAATCAATTTCATTTGGGAGAACATTTATGTTATCTTTTCTATCTTTTCAGCATTTTAAAGTTGATCTTTGTTGGTTATGTCTCAATTTCTGCACAAAACTATGATATGTTTACCTTTCTCTCTTACCCATTTTTCACACCAGCATTCCCATTAATCGTGGCAAGTTCAAGATTTAGTGAAATATAGTCTGTCTTTAATAATATAACTATTAAGATTGAATAAAATGCCACAAATTGAACTTGGAATGAGAAAATTCTCAGTATGATTGGTTTCAAGAGTACATTACGATTGCATTTTGCTATCTTGGAAGTCTAGATAAAATATTTTATTGATGTGTTTCTAACTTGCAGAAGAAACACTGGGATAAATTGAATGCATCACAGAAGATCACCATAATGGACATTTTGTTCTCCGTCTTAGAGTTTGCCTCCTCGTACAACTCGTATACTAACCTCAGATTGCGGTTGCACCAAATTCCCGCTGAAAGGTTGGCTGGAATATTTGTAATTTATAATCCTTTTTCCCCCTTGATTTTGAGTTTGTTACTTCCAAGCCATATGCCTTTTTTCTGATGATCGAGTTTTTGCTGTACAGACCACCACTGAATCTTCTTCGCCAGGAGTTAGCTGGAACATGCATCTATCAGGATATCTTACACAAGACAACAGAGACAGTTAATAGTCAAAAAGTGGAACATGTCAAAGAAGAGAAACTTCAAGGAGTAGCTGAAGAAAAAAATTGTGTCTTTTTGTGAACAGGTTCTGAGGGAGGCATCTGATTTCCAATCTAGCATGGAAGGTACAACTAATATGGATATTCATCGAGTTCTAGAACTACGATCTCCGATTATTGTCAAGGTATGAAATATATGAAATCTTGCATTTTTCCCTTCTTTGTACACTTGCAATTTGGCGTATTGCAACAGTTCCCCTTTCCCGTTTGGTTGCAAGTGGATACCATTATACAGCATGCCGGCTATCCTCTATTGTGGAAAAAGGAAAAGAAAAGTTCATCTGGCCTTTGGTCGGGATTGATAGTAACTTTTTAGGAGGAATAGTGGTGGGGGCCAAGAAATGTGTGGATAATAATGAGTAGTAGTTTTGAATGTGTGGTTGAAATTAAAGTTTGATTTTTGATTGTGTAGTAGAAGTAACTTTTAAGTTACTAATAATGTTAGATGAACACAGGCTTGAAGAGTATCTGCGTTAAGCCAGTTGAGGACTTACAACTCAATGTTTCAACAAACTAGCAAATGGTGATTGATATCAATTTCTCAGAACCTATAAGTGGAGCTCACAACTAGTTAATATGTCGATATTGTCCTTTTCTTGTCCTGTTTCACACCAGACCTGTGCATTCACTTGTATTAATAGAGAAATCGTGAGAATACAAGGGAATTACTGGCATGATGCTAGACGAGAAGATGAACAATACAGATTGCATTTTGTTTTTGGATGTGCTATTTTCTGAGAAGTCTAATGGCTGCTTTTGATCATTGTAGGTTCTTGCACGTTGCTCCTTAGTTGGAAGATGTATGTCAAAAGTTCTGATTGCTTAGTTAAACAAGATATCAAATATTTTTGATTTTGAATAAAATAACTAGTTTTAATATTGTCAAAAACAGTAGTCGGTCGGTATTAATCACAGGTGTGGGGAATTGACTCGGGACTTTGGACGTAGACTGAAGGTGGTAAGCTGTGGAAGGAATTTCTAGAAAGGAATATAAAGAAATGAAGTGAAGGTGTTGCTCTGTTATGTATTAAAGGACGATAATGCCAGGCTTTATCTTTTTAGTGACTGCATGAAGATCCCAGGTTTAAAAATTTTTAATTCGTGATGTTTTCCTCATTCTTAGGAGTAAAAGTAAACTGGCAGAAACTACTTGTTGAAAATGTAAATACATCGTGTGAGTTTTTTTATGCTTTTCAGCAAACATTTCATATAATCTTGATATTGTGATTTATGTTGCAACTCGTAAGAATACTTCATGGTCTATCAGGTGCTTAATGGCATGTGTGATATGAACTCCCAAAATTTTCGAAATCACCTGAGAGATTTCTATCCATTTATTACAAAACTTGTCCGCTGCGACCAGGTAATGTTTATAACCATTACAATTTACTCTATCCAAAAGGAATAGTACGTAATTTTTCTGTTCTTGTCAAGCAACAAGCTAAGTTGATAAGAAGTGTTATTGAGTATGGACAGTTAAATCTTTCAAGACAATCTTGATTTCTCATAAGTTGTTGTCCTATATTCCAGATGGATGTACGTGGAGCACTTGCAGATCTTTTTAGTAGGCAATTGAACACATTGTTGGTGGCATAGGGAACTACGAGACCTGAGAGGTAATTCAGAGCTAATCTTTCCTTTCGTGGAGTAACTGGTGATGCATGCATTGTGTATTTTTTCTCCATTGGTCATATAATTCTATCTTCATCGCTGTTCTTTATCCTATTTCATGGCTAAGTTATATGAACATCGCTGGTGGACGATGTGACATGACATGACGTATATGAGATGGAATAGAATTAGCAGCTATTGTGTAGTTGTTCCTGTTTTTGGATGCTTCGTAGCCTTGTGTAACAAATGAGTGAGTTTTATTGGGTTTAAATTTTAGATAGGTATTTGCCTTGGGAAGCCAAAACACAAATATATATTTTTGGTATATAGTTGTATGGTGAAGCCGTGCGTTTTTAGTTTCTTTTTCTTTCTTAATATTGTTTGATGCTATCCGTGTATACGTGAAAAATGTCGAAGGGATTCTCATCACAATCCATCGACTGTTCAATTAGTCCAGATAAACCCATTTCTGATTCTAGCTTGGCGATATTCCTTTTTAATTTAATCTCGCAAAGCGAAGGGGACAAATAAATTAATTATGCATATGGATATTTGGATGCACGTTTGCAGCCATTCATCTTGATTTATTATAATTAATTGTGGAGCCCATCTTTAATTTTTTTTTTAAATATACTTGTTTTTGACTTCAAATTATTAAAATCATAAGAAGAAGACAGAATTTTTTTGAATTGGTCACCTTAAATTTTGAATCATGAGCAGATGCAGACTTGGCTCCTTCGGGACCGTGGCCCGCCACACTGTTCCGTGCAAATTACTTTTAGCCCATGTTTGGTACACATTAAAATTTTTATTTTCATTCTTTTACTCATTTTCAACAATACATTTTTCAATAAAATAATATTTTCTATCGCATTAATAACTTTTCCTTCTTTTTCAACCACAAATTCCCCATCAATCTACTATTCCAAAATACATTCTTTCAAAATAATGTGGCTCAAACACACCCAAATATTAATTTAAGGCAAACAATGTAATCTTTTATGATCCTTAGTTCTTTTATACACGATTTTCTGTGGTTTATTCTTTTATGTGTTGATTTTTTATGAACTTAATGCTTTGAATTACCTGATCAATAATTTGATGATTACTCGAGTTTCTTACGAATCGGGAGGTGAGTTTGAGAAGGTTCAAACACACCCTTAATGTTTTGGAATATAATATTAAAAAAAAGGAAAAATTACGGACATTTCAAATGGTAATTAGTTCTAAAACAATATATTAACAACAAAAAGGGGAAAAAGGCAAATTAATTGTAAATTTATGTTAAAATGGGACACGTCATATGTCATAATTTATTAATGAGAATGTGCTAATCACTATCCAAGTGTTCATTGGCCTAAAACATGTTTGACAAGCAAAGTTGTCGATCACTTATAAGTTATTCCAAATTTATGACATGAATTACAATCAAATTGGGTGCATTATTTTACCCAATTATTGAAGATATTGACATAAATAATGCTATGACAAATTCAAAGGTTGGTGAATGGTAGACAGTGGACCGTCCATGGGGCAAACTCTTTGTAAATTTCACCGGAGGTCCCCAAACGTACACAATTTCTTTTAATATTGATCCCTCAACTTACATTTTTATTTCAATTTAAATACGTTAGCTATAACCTCTTTAAAAATGACAAGAGTCGTGAACTGGACTTTAAATTTGTAACCTGAAACATGAAATTTATCATCTTTCCTACAAAAAATTAAGGCATGTTTGATAGGTCTTTATTTTTCATGAAAGTTGGAAATTGAACTTTTGTCATGTTTGATGACACTTTTTTTTTTTTTTTTTTACCTTGAATTGGTTTTCCACCTTTTCTTGTTTTCTTAGTTTTATTTGAATTGAAATTCCCACCTTTTAGGTGGGAATTGAAATTCTATGATCCTATCTTTTTTTTTTGTTTGCTTTTTTTTTTTGGCAATAAAAATAAATTATATCCCCAATCGTAAAAAAATAAATTATCATTTCAATTGACAATTTTCATGTAAAATAAGGCCAAACGAACACAAAAAAAAATTCAAAGTTTTTTTTGTCAATCCAAAGAAATTATATTCCCAATTGTAAAAAAATTATATCAATTTAATTGACAATTTTCATAAAAAATAAAGTCAAACGAACACTAAAATATAGGAAATTTCAACATTTTTCAGGTGGAATATTATACCAATCAAACACAATTAATAGACAATTCTCAGTAAAATAAATTCTAGACAATTCAATTCTCTTTCATTTTATTTCCACCCGAATTCTATCTTTGAATCAAACGGACCCTAATTGTGTTGTAATATGTAGGTCAGAAATTCTATCTTTTTAATAACCGCAAAATCGCCTATTAAAAAGTGAGGTGATCAAACTAAAATAAACTCGTAAGTTGGGTGACCGACAATGAAATTTTCCCACAACCCAAGCCACCCCACCCCACGACAAAGCAACACAGAAAGAAATGTAAAGAGAAACATAAAGTATCTCCATTTCTTTCGGCCAAATTTCTCTGTCCGAAAATTTCGTAAGAATTCAAGTTTTTTTCGTAATTACTTCATATAACAATGGACGGTCAGATCGACGATGAATTATTCCCCACAAATTCTCACCATAGCCGCAATTTTCATTCTTACTCTGAGAAGTTTACTGTCAATTCCGATGATGACGACGACGAAGATGAAGTTAGAAACAATACTAACACCACGAGATTCAGCCCCGATGAAGCCTCGTCAAATCATCAAAAAACCCCTAAAGTTTTCGACCGGTTTTACAACTCATCCTCATCTTCAGACGAGGATGATGGAGTCAGCGGACTATCGCAGAATGATTCTGTTCAGAAACGGCTGGATTACATGATCCAATTTCTCGATAGGAAGCTTTCTTCTTCGTCATCACCGGATACTAGTAAGAACCAGCCGTTGCCAGAGTTTATTGGGACCGGTGGGGGGAGTGGAGTGTTTAAGCCGCCGTTGAGGGCCCCTGTGCACCCGGGCCGGCCGCCAAGTCTGGAGATAAGGCCACACCCGTCGAGAGAAACCCAAGTCGGGTGTTTTTTGAGGAACATTGTTTGTGTGAATGATGACAGTGGACCGCAGTTATGGGCTGGTTCGGAGTGTGGAATCCGGGTTTGGGATTTGAAGAATGAGATATATGGTTGTGGGGCGGAAGAAGGGGAGGAGGAGGGGACGGTGAGGTATTGGGTGTCTGTACAGTGCCCAGCCACGATGTGTGTGGTTGGGGATGCTGGGAATAGAGTTGTGTGGAGTGGGCATAAAGATGGGAGGATTAGGTGTTGGAAGATGATGGATTTTAATGGAAATGGGAATGATACTGGTAATAGAAGTGGGTTCAAAGAGGCACTTTCATGGCAGGCACATCGTGGGCCGGTTCTCTCCATGACCATGACGTCTTATGGTACCTCACTATCTTGGATTTTCTAGTAATTTTTTGTATCTCATCCATTTGATTACATCAACGGTAAAGGACGACATGAGTGCATTCAAATTCTTACTGAATCCTGACTCTGATTTAGTTTAGGGCGAGAGGTGACTGATGATAGCTTCTTCAATTTTTAGGATATTTTTTGTAGTTAAACATATTCTCAAAAGTTTTTGGGGCTGACGATATTATTGTTGGGGTAGGTAAAAAATTAATTTTAGTTTGTTGGTTATTTAGGTTCTTTTTCTTTTCTGGATTATCTTTACTATGAGGTCTGGTAACTGAATGCATTACGCATGCCAATGAGTAGCAAAGGAATGCCAGCAGAACATTGATCTCAACGTTTAGTATGAGAATTGAGTGATTCAGACTTTGATTTATGTCAATTAGGAAAAATTGGGATTTAACCCAAGGTTCTTTAATGGGAAGACTAAGATTCCATCTTTGGATCCTTGAGCATAAGAGTCATGACTGTTATCAGCGTAATTGATGAAAATGTTTTATTAGAAAGGCTCGAAAATGCTTTGATAGTGTATTTAGGTTGTGCCCCCTTTTCTGGTGCCTTCATAAACTTCATTTGTATAAGAGTAAAATATAGCTGTTCAAGAATATGGACAACACTATTACCGTGCATCAATGCACCTGATGTTCTTTTATTGCCCAAATTCTCAACCATTTGGTGCTCTTCAGCTTTGCCTGGGAATTTCAACAACTTTTTCTTGGAATTCTATTCTTCCCCGTCAATTCTATCATGATTGCTTGGGCATCTTTTTCCTTTTTTTCTTGCAATTCTTGTGGTATTGAAATCTCAATAAACAATGCCAAATTTTACATTGTATTAGCTAATATTATAGACATTATGTTTTTCTTTGATCTAGGGGACTTATGGTCGGGATCTGAGGGTGGTGCAATTAAGATCTGGCCTTGGGAAGCTATTGAAAAATCCCTCTCCCTAACAATTGGAGAAAGGCATATGGCTGCTTTATTAGTAGAGAGGTCATATATTGATCTGAGGAGCCAAGCTGCACTAAATGGTGTTGGTTCCTGTAATAACATGTTCACTTCGGACGTCAAGTTTATGATATCGGATTATTGTCGAGCAAAGGTCTGGAGTGCTGGCTATTTGTCATTTGCAATTTGGTAAGCTTGAATCGAGTTGTTCTGGATCCAGATGGGATCTAATATTTACATCTGTGCTATTCTATAAATTCTCGATAGTGCAACCTTAATCTGAAACTTAGAGTTTACTGAAGTTTGAGAATGCAATCAATTCATTTGTGCATGCAGAAATAAGATTGTTTGTTCAAATACCAAATGATATGCTCACACAGACATATTTGCATTCACTCATACACAAGTCTTCTTGGACATAGCAAGCAGTGTAAATCCTTAAGCTTGGTGTTTACACAGCATCATTCGCCAACATAATATGGCTTTAGGAAGTATGATTTATAAGGATTGTCTTCAAGGTGCACTACTCTTTTGTTGTGTATGACAGTTTCATTTTGCATCTTGAGAGTTCTTTCATGTTTCTTACACACTCTGCTTAATAACAATTTCTTGGTATATGTGAAGCTTATATATTATAAGAGTGTAAAAATAAAATTAATGGGTTATCAGAAGGAATCAGGGCCATTACATGATAAGATTCTTACTTGTCTTCTGTTACTTTCTAGATTGCTTGTTGTTGGTCTATCTTTCTAGTCCTTCAATTATTATTTTTCACAGGGATGCTCGAACAAGGGAATTACTGAAACTGTTCAACATAGATGGTCAGATTGAAAACATGTCATCAATGCAAGATTCTCTAATTGAGGAAGAAGTGAGAATGAAGTCTGTATCTGGTTTGAAGGAGAAGCCACAAAACTCGTTCAATTTCTTTCAGCGTTCTCGTAATGCCATATTAGGAGCAGCAGATGCTGTTCGTCGAGTTGCAGCAAAAGGAGCTTTTGGAGATGATAATCGACGAACTGAAGCATTGGTCACTACAATTGATGGAATGGTTTGGACTGGATTCTCAAATGGATTACTTGTGCAGTGGGACGGAAATGGCAATCGCTTGCAAGAATTCCAGTATCTTCCGTTTGCTGTTCAGTGCCTTTGCACATTTGGGTCACAAATATGGGTAGGTTATGTAAGTGGGCACATGCAGGTGTTGGATCTAACCGGCAATTTACTTGGAGGATGGGTGGCTCATAGTAGCACATTGATAGATTTAGCTGTTGGAGCTGGTTATGTTTTCACCTTGGCTAATCATGGTGGTATACGTGGATGGAGCATTACTTCTCCTGGACCACTTGATAATATCCTGCGTTCAGAGTTGGCTGGGAAGGAGTTTTTGTATACTAGGCTGGAGAATTTGAAAATATTGGCTGGAACATGGAATGTTGGACAAGGAAGAGCATCTCCTGATTCCCTTATATCATGGCTATGTTCTTCTGCTGCAGACATTGATATCGTCGTTGTCGGGTTGCAGGAAGTAGAAATGGGTGCTGGTTTTCTAGCAGTGTCTGCTGCTAAAGAAACTGTAAAACACCTCTTTTCTTTCATTATTTTATTTTTTATTTTTCTGTTTTTGTGGTAAATCTTCATGTTTTCACCAGTTCAAGGAGATATTAATAAATGATTTTTGGCATGCTCTCAGTTCAGAAACTTTTTAAGTATAAGATATGTTCTGCATGCAAACTTTTGAATAGTAAAAGAACTATTTCTGTGTGCAAGTGACTGCGGTTGATATCGGTACCTGTAGATGTGCATATTTGTGCATCCTAGATAATTATTGTGATGCATATGCATCAAATGGGGGTTGTCTTCAACTCTATCACATGTTATACTTATTTTGAGACAGAAATTTTAAACATAATTGCACTGGATATTTGTTATTCTTGGAATGATCAAATCATCCATTACTTTCCCTTGCCAGTTTGTTAGTTAATTCTTTGAAATCGTTAATTTTTGAAGATAATATATGCGTGTGTGTTCTTTGATTCTGTCTTTTTTCTTTTCTAATTTGGGATGATTGGGTTGAACGTTGCCATATTTAATATAATGCATTAAATGCAGATGGGTCTTGAGGGTAGTGCTGCAGGGCAGTGGTGGATAGACATGATAGGGAAAACCTTGGATGAAGGGGCTACTTTTTCACGCGTTGGCTCCAGACAGTTGGCAGGCTTGCTTATCGCTGTGTGGTTAGTATTGCATTGCACAGGGAATATTAGTGTTCGATCCTATAATTTAGAAGTTGAACATAAATGGGATGTGTTTTTGAACTTCTAGTCTTAATAAATCATGCTGCACCTGCAATTTAAATAAGTTTTCTCTGCTTTTGATTGCCTTGATAAAGGTTTCCCTTCTCAAGTTTGTTTTGGAAAGCGCAATTTGGGATTACAAACCCATGTTCTTTTGTTTCTTAGTGTTCTACTTTTCCCTTCATTTTGAGAAATATTGTTGATTACTTCATTTAAACCTTTTTGCTTGTTCTGAGGGCTGCATAAATGATAGCGATTCCATTTTGATGGAATGTATATGCGCGATATCGACTTAAGTTTACCCTTCTTGTTATGATTGGTCCACTTCCTTTTCTGTAACACATAAGTGCTTTTCATTAGTAACAAGTAATAGTGTGATAAAAATAAATGTTGGATAAGTAGGTAGTAGTTGTGGGTTGGTTAAAATCAAAGTTTGACTTTGACCTTTAAATTATAAGGAGATTATAATGAAAGGCAAACAAGCACTAAATACTATGAAAAACTAAGGGGTTGTTCACTTTGTATTTCAATTTTGTCTTTTGAGTTTTGAATTCATTTTGTGTTTTTGTGTTTTGAGTGTCCATTTTGAGATTTTTGAAAATGTGTTCTTTTTGGCATTTTGAAAAATTGTTTTGGACACGCGTTTTTAAAATTTTGACTTGATTATAACTGAAAACACTCAAAACGACAAATTTGTCGTTTTGTGTTTTCTTTATAAATTTTTAACTTGTTTTCAAATACGCGTTTTCGAAAATGAGAAATAGAACGTTTTTTCGCATTTTTGGCATTTTGAAAAATTGTTTTGGACACGCGTTTTTAAAATTTTGACTTGATTATAACTGAAAATACCCAAAATGACAAATTTGTCGTTTTGAGTTTTCTTTACAAATTTTTAACTTTTTTTCAAAAACGCGTTTTCGAAAATGGGAAAGAGAACGCGTTTTCGCTGTTTTGGAAAATCGAAAACAAAAAACGATTTGAAAATGGTAAAGAGAACAGGCCGTAAGCCCTCCATAAAGCGAGTCTGTCAAAAAAGTATTTTGCATGCATGTACCTTCTGTCATTGGCTCTTAATAGGACTTCTCATGATGTATAGTTTTAATCTCTAATAAATAAATATTATCTTTTAGGGTTAGAGTCAATATTCGAGGCCATGTTGGAGATATTGATGTTGCAGCAGTTCCTTGTGGTCTGGGGCGTGCTATCGGTAATAAGGTATTATTTTGTTTGTCCACTTTAATAGATGATCGTGAATCAACTTTAAAAACTTCAGCATAAATTTGTTTTTTTTTTTTTTTTTGGTAGGCTTAAGTTGACTAGTAACAAATTAAAACCTAATTTATCAACTATATATCATTTTATGATATTGCAACATTTTTAGTATGAATTAGCAACTATTGATGTCATATAATGATTTATTGAAAATGTTTTATGGAGATTGACTACCTTTTATAGCTGTATAATATAATCCCCTCTAGAATTCCCACCAGTTTAAGTACCTTTATATTCAAGTATAATGGAATCTTTTCTTTATTATTATTATAGATAATATATATATATGTAAATCCGCTTCATCATCTACTTTTGCAGTATCACTCTTTGTAATACACTTCACCTTAGTCTAAGGAGGTGCAAAAGTGCACACAATTATCTGCTGTAGAACTGCATTGGTATTTCATTGAATAGGTCCATGCATAGCATGCATTTTTGTTTGTATAACACATTTTTTTTGTCTATATTGTTAATTTGGCTAAGTTCCTCTGAGCAGGGAGCGGTTGGTTTGAGAATGAGAGTGTATGATCGGGTAATGTGCTTTGTGAACTGTCACTTTGCTGCACACTTAGAGGCTGTTAGCCGCCGAAATGCTGATTTTGATCACGTATATCAAACAATGGTCTTTAGTCGACCGTCTAACCTTTTTAATGCTGCTGCTGGTATGGTGCGATACCTATTGTTATGTTGCTTGCTTGCCTGCTCATTGTATATATTACCGCTTGTTTATAGTTCGTGCTTGCCCTTGGTCCTTTCTGTTGCAGCTGGCGTATCTTCTGCGATTCATATGCTACGCAGTACAAATGTACGTATATACTTTAATTGGTACTATTACTATCTAGTCTCTAGATTTCATCGTAGCAGCTTCCATTGTTTATTCCATAACAATGTGTCTTTGATAAAATTTCATGTAATAGACTAATGTTATTAATACTGATGTATGTACAGGCTATGGCTATTAATCTCGTCGATGGAATACCAGAGCTTTCTGAGTCGGACATGGTTGTATTCGTGGGAGACTTTAACTATCGGCTCGACAGTATATCTTATGATGAAGCAAGGGATTTTGTTTCTCAAAGATGCTTTGACTGGCTTAGAGAGAGAGATCAGTTACGAGCAGAAATGAAAGCTGGAAATGTCTTCCAAGGGATGCGGGAAGCTATTATCAGATTTCCTCCGACATACAAATTTGAAAGACACCAAGCTGGCTTAGCAGGTATGTTGGCCAAAATTTAGCAGTTAAATGAGATTTTGTATGTAGATGTTCGGATTTATCTTCTTGTACGACAATTAAATGCATAGCAGTTCGTAGAAATCCTTATTAATTGACAGAACATAATTAGGAAATTTTTTTTCCTTGCATTTTATTTTGAGATCTAACATGTGTATGATTGTTTTAAGGGTATGATTCTGGTGAAAAGAAGCGAATTCCTGCCTGGTGTGACAGAATTTTGTATCGTGATAGCCGTTCAGCTTCAGTATCTACATGCAGCTTGGACTGTCCTGTAGTATCTTCAATTTTGCAGTAAGTTTGTCTTAGAAGGGTTGTTCTTTCACATGCAAACTATTGCATTGAGAATATATGCCACGTGATTAACTAATGTAGTCATCACTCTTATTGACAATTTTCTTTCAAGCAAATCTGACTGATACCCACTATGATTGTAAAGAACAAAGCTTGTTCTACATATAAATATAATATATCTGGTACACAACAGTACATAATTTCATTAAGAAATTTACAATACCAATTATTTGACAGGAACTACATACGGTGTTTATGCATGAATTATGGACTTATTTTAGCATATGTAGCTACATGTAAATTAGATATGGCCATATGATATTATACCTCGTTTTTGTCAAGCTTGTTTATTTATTTAGTTATTTATTTTAAATTTGTTTGAAGCTTACTTTTAGTTTGGAAGACTATTTAAGATTTACAAGAACAAGGTTTATGGAAGATAAAATTGAATTTCCGTAATTCTGAGTGAGTACGAAAAACCGACATGATAGACAGTCTTTATTTTATATTGTTAGGGAGAGTAACATATTAGAAAGTGAAACACAATGGCTTTTTATGAGTGTGAATTACAAGAAGATTGCCTCCATATACTGGTATTGACCTTATCAATATCTCAAATCAATGTATGAGGTCTGTTTGGTAACCTAAATGGGCACTAAAATTTTGAACTTCATAATAAATGTGTTCTAATTGGTGATTAGTTACTCCATCATCATTGACATCTTTTTGACAGGTATGAAGCTTGCATGGATGTGACAGATAGTGACCACAAGCCTGTCCGTTGCATTTTCAATGTGGAGGTTGCCCGAGTCGATGAGTCAGTGAGAAGACAAGAGTTTGGTGAAATCATTAGATCAAACAAGAAAATCAAGCATCTGCTTGAAGAATTATCTGAAGTTCCAGAATCAATTGTTAGCACTAACAATATAATCCTACAAAATCAGGATACATCTGTATTGCGCATCTCAAATAAATCTCGGAAAGGCATAGCTATGTTTGAAATAATTTGTGAAGGTCAGTCCACCATCAATGAGGATGGACAAGCATTTGATCATCGTACAAGAGGTTCTTTTGGCTTCCCCAGGTGGCTTCAGGTAATTTCTTGATTGCACTTTTGAAATTGAGGTTCCTATTAGTAATCCGATAAATAAAGAATGTATGACTAAACCTGGATCGAAGGAAAACCTACAAGGTTTGGGTTCATCATGGTCCACATAGCACATGGAATGTACAACGTGTATTGCAGATTCAGACGCCTTCTGTTAAAAATTATGTCCCGTCTATTCTCATTTGATGTAGGGGAAGTATTGAAATTAAAATACAAGAGGTTAAAAGACAGTAACAAACAGTAAATGCGAATTTGTATCTTGACGCTGTTTTGTTTTTATGTGCTTTCATTCACAACAATAGCCATTATTAGCTCTGTCAAATTTGCTATAACTTAGTTGTTGTGGACCCAGTGTTAGTCTCAGGGCCTATTTACTCACGTTACATGTTGAACCATCTCATCTAAAAATTTAAACTGTTTGGGAGAGGACACATTTAGCCCATGTTTGGCCTCCATTATTTGATGTTATAATTTTTGGAATAGTATTTTTTCTTTTTTTTTTGAGAATGTGTGATTGAAAAAGTAGGAAAAGTTTTTGGTTTATGCGTAATATTATTTTATTGGAGAATATGTTGTTAAAAAGAAGATAACAATGTATTATAAATTTAAAGGGGGTCAAATGGGGGCTTATATGTATGAATTTATAGCGTTGTTTGGGAAGTCTATATAACGGTTTAAATTATAAATAGGTAGAAACGAGTGTTGAATAAGTGAGTTTACTTGGGGTCTTTCGAAATGTGTAGATATGTCTTGAGTGTATAAACCGTTTATAAATATAAGCCAAACATAGGCTTTCAAGATTTTGTTAGGCTGATTATATGGTGTACCTGAAACTTTTTGTCGCTCAGTTGTAGAAATAATGACTAAATAAGCTTCAGCTTTGGATAACAAGAATCCCATAGAAATTTACTAAATATTACTTGGTTTTAAATCTGAACAGGTCAATCCGGCAACAGGAATAATCAAACCGAGTCATATTGCTGAGATTTCAGTCTGCTATGAGGAATACCAAACGCTGGAGGAATTTGTGGATGGTGTTCCACAAAACAGTTGGTGCGAAGATGCCAGGGACAAGGAAGTCATTTTGGTGGTTAAAATACACGGAAACTTCTCAACAGAGACGATAGATCACCGTGTTCGTGTGCGCTTCAGCATTTCTGGCAAGCTCATGCCTAAGGATACTAAATCCAACAGCTTCAATCGCTACCAAGCAAATGTCCTTCACCGGTCTGATATTCAAAGGCTCAGCAGTTCCTGTGACGTAGTTGACCAGTTAAGATATTTACATACCCCTTGAAGCAGGATGTTCGGCCCCAGAATTCCTATTTTGACCATTACATTGGTAAACGACGCTTCTGATTATGATTATCTTGATATATCTACGTACTTGTGGAATGTGGATACAGTTGCATGCTTTTCTCCAGAGATTTTGACTTCTTTTATGAACTTTCGTCAAATTCTTTGAACACTTTCATTACGAGTCATTCTTATTTTTAGGTTTTATTTTCTTCTGAAATTTTGTGTATAGAACAGTCAAGGAAGTGTGATGATGAGGGAAGAGAAGTGTTTTAGTTTTCTCCTATCCTTCAAGTTTGATTTTTCTGATTTCTAGCCCATTGAGCATAAAATTGCAAGTGTAAAATTCTTTTGTTTCAGTTGCGTGCCCTTTTTATGAGTCTTGTATTGGTGGATAATATCATTTTTAGGATTTAGTATAGCGTTAAGTCACCCAGCTTAAGGTTTTTATACATCATCATGATACCGTTTAATTTACGTATTACGGTCCACCTTAATATTATCCATCGTACCATGTTCCTATTTGGTATAGATTTTTTAAGAATAAATTTTGTGAGAAAGTGATTTTTTTCTTGGAATGGTGTAATTAGGAAGAAAAGTTATGCAAAAACGTGTAAAATTATTTTATCAAAAAATGTTGTTGAAAATGAATTATAAAAAATGAGGGCCAAACAGGCACTCATTTGAAATCATCTTGAAGGTTGTGACGCTAAATTTTTTATTTATTACAAATTTCCACCAAGTTGAAAATCAGGCATAATGATATAAATTGAGGATCGTAAGAGCAATTTATCCTTGGACATGAAATAAAAACTTCGACTCGTACAATTAATAGCGAACACAAAATAACTAGAGAGACGTTGAAGTTCTATAGCCCACAACATAATTTTTCGTAAAAATTGTAATATTTCAAAAAAACTAAAATTAAAAACTACGAGTATGCTACACCAAAAGTACTAACGAGAGTCTTATTGTTTGTAATTAGATCGTCATATTTAGTCCATCTCATTATTTTTAAAATATATTTTTTTCTCTTATTTTCAACGGCGCATTCTTCGATAAAATAATATTACACATTGAGCCACCCAGTATGAGTAGCGCAATTTTCCCTAATAATATATATAGATATCCGGCACGAAGTTTACTGTAGGAAAACTCTGCCTATTCGTGTATTTATAAACACTAGTTTTGGCCCGTGCAATGCACGAACTTGAGTATTTTGAAAGTAATGTTAGTGTTTCGAATGTGGCGGATTCTCGTAGGCAATATTTTCATTTTCGTGTGTGCTAGTACTACAATGGGATGGACTTGTTTGTAGTTAACGCGTAATAGAACGTCGAAGATAAGCGTATAATGTTTGAAAATTGAAAGTATAGAGAATGGTATTCGTAAAGAAGCTAACGTCTGTTACTGTAGTTATATAGATTTACAACAAAAATAAAATTTTTATTGTCCTCAAGGAATACTCTTCATCATGTATATATAAGGACAACAGTTAAGGAAAACATTCACCAATGAAGCATGTCTTTATAAATCTTTTATGTGAAAAGATACACAAGGTTTATGAAAAATAAAATCGTACATGAATCTCAGCCTCCAAGACACGTGGAGCATATTGTCGATCAACAGGCTTGGAAAAGACGTTCGCCCATCGCACCTCCTCCAGTTGGTTCCTTATCTCTACGCGATTTTGTACGAAAGGTTTGCGTTGTAACAATCTTGTGAAAAATGAATTAGAAGTCATAAATAAAGATAGAAAATGTACAGAAGGTAGAAGATATTTAGTGAATAAAACATGTTTGTAAATAGTGGGAAATAGATAGTTAGGGATGGCAAAAAAGCTTGGCGGCTCAGGCTTTACTCGGAAAAAGCCCGAGCCTATTTAGTGAATAAAACATGTTTGTAAATAGTGGGAAATAGATAGGTAGGGATGACAAAAAAGCTTGGCGGCTCGGGCTTTACTCGGAAAAAGCCCGAGCCGGGCCTGGCTCGGGCTCGGTGGAACCGAGCCTAGGCCCGGGCCGAGCCCCATTTTTGGGCATCGGCCCGAGCTCAGGCCGGCCCGTGTGGCTCGGGCTGGCCCATATGAGCTCATTTAAAAAAAAAAATTAATTTTTTTTCCCTAAACCTGTGCCTGCTTGTGCATAAGACTCCAATTGGATAATGGTGGTTATTCTATACCATACACAGAAACCCAACGAAGAGGAATCAACCCAGCGCATAAGGCTCCGATTGGATAATGGCGGTCAAATCATTTGAGAGGCGTTGACTAGACATTGCCAATGTTGCTTAATATAGACATTTTATCAACCCAAATAGGAAGCTGCTTAATCAACTAAAACGATCTCTAAAGCATAGAAATCTCAATGTAGATACAACTCCTATCCAGTGCCTAATCTCCAATCATTCTCTTTGTTTGATTTTCAAGGTTGGTTCATTCACAGCTCACTTATGTGCACCATAATAAGAATGACTTCCTCTCAGCTCATCCAGTATTCATCAATCCTGTCCTATGATATTTTTAAGAAACAATAATACTCTTAAATAAAAAAAGAGAAAAAAAAAACCCGAGCGGCTCGGCTCAGGCTCGGTTCGGCCCGCTAAGGCTCTATCCCGAAAGCTCGGGATCGAGCCTTAGCGGGCCGAGCCTCATTTTTTAGGCCGAGCTTTTGTTCGGCTCGGCTCGGCTCGGGCCCAAAAAAGCTCGAGCCGAGCCCGAGCTAGAGTTTCGGCTCGTGGCTCGGCTCGACTCGTTGGCATAGCTAGGTGCATATAGGCGTGTGATAATGGAAAAAGAAGTGGCTGTCTAAAAACGTTCTCAATTTTCATTTATGCTTTTTCGTATTTGTCTTCCTTCTGTGTTTATTTTCGAGATCTTTCACGTTGCCAAGTTTCTGTAAATTAACTTATTTTATCTATCGTTTGAACTCAGGTATGATTCGGCATCTCTTTACCATTTGACTGGAGAAAACATTTTTTCCCTGTGTATTCCTATATTATACGAAAAGGAACAAACTGATCTGATATTTTCAGCACATTTTTGTTTAATTTCTTTGGCCCATGTACCACTTCGGCATGCATTCAAGATTTGGAGTAATAATAGAGTAGCAGAAGTAACATTTTCCTCTTATTGTAACAATGAAAAAAAAAATGAAACGAACAACAGATTTTGTTCGGCTCGGCTCGGGCCCAAAAAAGCTCGACCCAAAAAAGCTAGAGTCGAGCCCAAGCTTAGAGTTTCGACTCGTGGCTCGGCTCGGCTCGACTCATTGACATATCTATAGATAGGTGTGAAATGGAGGGTGCAATATGATACTTTCCTTTGCGAATTGAACATCCAATCGCAGTTTCCTCTCCTGTTTCAATCAGTAAAGAATTCACCAATCCATTTCACACACATATATACATACATATATGCGTATAAACACACACAAGTGCATGAAGAGTTTAAGGGAAAATATTTTATGCTACACGACGAGGTACAAGAAAACCGCCCTGAGTGCTTGTACTTGCAGTGAAGGTATTAAAGAAAAATTCAGTTTCTGATTTATTTGCTTTCATCGATTGATATGATCCAAATAATACATCCTTATCAAACTGCATATTAAATGTGCTTAGTCAGTGTTTTTATCATCAAACACGAGATTAAGAATATACTTCAATTAAGACTTATACATACCAAAGGAATCGGATGGAGCATCATCTGGGGCATATACTTCGTCTATTTTTGGATCAGCCTAAAAGATACGACGAGCATTTTAGAGGCTAGAACGAAACAACTTTGGGAACCTAGTCATTACGACCTTATAAGTAAAAAACAAAAACTTAAAATGTGTCAAATGCAATTGTGACCATGAACAAAAGAACATAGTTATCGAATCATAAGAGTTATGAATCTCATGGAGTAACTTAGTACCGTCATTAAATCAATCAATCGATGAAACTTGGTGTTTTTCAGGGTTGATTAACTCAAGTATACGATTGTTATCATTATACAGGATTGAATTATAAAATCTCCAAAACTTTATTGATCCTATTGTGATTTGCTGCTCTTCATCGTGTTATTCAACCGAGACATAAAGTTTTGCTCTTTCATTTAGGTTAAATGGAATCAAAGGGAATGAACTATTTTTAAGAAAACTTTGGATTGCTGAGAGTAAAATTAAATGAAAGCAATACTTTTTTATTTTATTTTAGTTTATAGTATTAGAGATTCAACCTTGGGCTTAAATAATATGAATTCTATAGTTCAATTGTTAAATTCTCCTTATTCTTCATATTGGGTCGGTGGCTGAAGTTTTTCTATTGTGCATCACCAGTGGTGTATCGTACCTCTATATCACTGTTCTGAACCAGTTCCTTGTCTATGGCTACTCCGTGTGGATTATTGTTGACAACGGAAGTGTGTTTCTATAATTACTTTAGTTATGGTTTGACAATTACATTTTATGGCCACTATTTCTTCTTGAATTTTATCTAATGTTTTTCTCCCTTAACCATTTCATTTCCTTTTTTTTTTTTCCTCTAATCTCTCAATTCTAGCTCGTTTGTCTCCCTTAATTTTCTTCCTCATAATCTTCGTATTCCAATTAATCCCACTTTCGATGAAAAAACTAAGCAAAGAAACATTTACTTTCTGAATTTCAATAAGGGTGTGTTTGATAGCACTTTTTTTTTCATGGAAGTTGGAATTTGTTTTCCATTTCCACCTTTTAGGCTGTTTGATAGCATTTTTTTCTCTGGAATTTGCTTTCTTGGTTGTGGGCCCCATGTCCTTGATTTCAAGGAAAATCAATTCCC
>CAIGRP010090409.1:0-18088 GCA_903798385.1 Fraxinus cuspidata
AGACGTCCATAATCCCATTTGCACTGTATTGGGGGGCGAAATCTGTCTTAAGGAGATTTGCTTTGGCATACATCGCTTCATCTACTGCATTATTTTTCTTATTCATTTTATTTTCTGTATTCTTTCGATTGGGTTAGTCGTATTTTCGACAACAATTCCTTCGATTAAACCTTCATGATCCAACATTGTATCCCCTATCTCATCGTGGTCCATATAATAAATTTAATCTCCACTAGGAGTTGCAGGAACCACATTCCATATTAGATCTTGAAGGTCTTCAATGTAATATTTGTTTTCCTTGTGTACTTTAATTGAAAGAATCAGATTTATGTCCAATTCTATTTTGGTTTACTAAAGTGAATCCAAGATTGTCTATTTTCATGCCACTATTATTGTCCACCCAAACATTTGAAGACAACAGTCCTAAACTTTTTGTAAACAGGTTCTCATATCTCCTTAATAACTCCGTAAAAGACCATACTTGATACAATTGGATTACTGTCCTTAACACTTAAACTTGCATTGTCTTTGTCACAATGCTCACACCTGAGTTTTGGACTGCTCATAATTCATCATACTGTTCTGTATGATAACGTACCCCATCAACCACATATACTGAATATTTTAAAACTTCCACACGAGGGCCATGCGCTATCCACTCTAATGTGTCCATTATGTCCTCCATGGTGTCGTTTAGTGAATTTGCGGCCTATATTCCACATTGAGGTGTTACTAATTTTATTATAACATGGTTTACGTGATAACAACTTCGTAAGTTATGTAGCTTACATATTCACATAACCATCTGATAGATTCAGTTATGCTTGTCTTTCAACCACTTATTTCCTTTATCTTTAGCCGGTTATGTAGCTTTCGAATGCAACAAGTGTTGACTACAAACATTTGAAATCATGTATTAATTCACCCTTAAATTTTTCTTACACTAAAAACAAATTAAAAATGAGTAAAATAACTTGCTCAATATACGGATCAACTTCATTGGTATTTCTCAACATGAACACACGTGAATGTTCCCATTCTGATACATTAATGCATTGTAATAGAGTACTAGTAATGGCTTACTGATATCTATTTTATATGTCGAAGATGAGATTCCAACTTTATCTACATTTTTTTAAGACTTGGGGTTCTATCTTAAAATGTTTCTTGAATAGTCCAAACCCTTATAACTTAATATATGTTTTTATCTTAACATGTCCCCGCAACATGATAGTTGATGTGTGCTCATTTTTTTGAGTCTTAAAACTTAATATATGTTTTTATCTTAACATGTCCCCGCAAGATGATAGTTGATGTGTACTCATTTTTTTGAGTCTTAATCAGATTCAATTGCTCGTTTAAATTTAATGGACTTTGATACCATATTAAGATTTTGGGTTCCATCTTAAAAAGTCAATCCTATTAAAATGAGTAACACAAACTCTTATAACTTGGTCTATATTTATATTTTTATTCGATGTGAAATCTTATCCCTTAACACATTTAATGTATAGTCAAAGAAAAACTCTACAGCTTCCTCAGCAATGTAACATTCACGAATGCACCCCTTCTACAATTTTAGTTTTTTACATAACCTTTCAATACTGGCATGAATATTTCAAATGGATACATCCATCTAAATCAAACAGACCCACATACTTTCATTTCTCTCGTAAGATGTACTGTTAGATGAACCGTAACATCAAAAAACGAAGGTGGAAAAGGCAGACATAACGCCATGACAATATGCTTTTACATTTCATCAACCTTGGTAACCTCATGATATGACACCTAACATGTCTGGGTAAAACACTCTGAATTTCCACAGGAAGTAAGTATTACACTAAGGTACGATAATTATAGGCCTTAAGACTTGCAAGTTTCAAATCTTGCATTGATACAAGATTTCTAACGTCAGAGAATAGCCTCCAGGAACCTTCATGCCCAAAAAAGATTTATAAACTTCCCTCTTTTCTTCCTAATCAATGTATAACAAGTTGGTTGGTGCTCAGGCATCAAACCCATTTCCTCAAGATCTAACGCTAATCCATCCATAGTCTTTTCCGGGATGTCAGGAGTGTGACAATGATACTTCCACAAATATTTTTCTCGATGTGCATGACTTCAAGAACATGTCAAACATGTAAGTACCACCAACAATCAAGTCGGAGAATATAATTTTTTTTCTTTAAACACATTCTATCACATTTCTCCTTCGACTTACCATCATTGTTTCCTTTGGCATAAGAAAATTTAACTCTTGTTGGGTTTTTTGAGACCTAATGAATCCGAACAATGATGTTAAAACGATATTGGATAAGTTATAACGACACCTTAGCGATGACTCGACCCGAAACAACTTTGGCCACTTGAAGCAACTTAAATAAGTTAATATTGTTTGTGGCCCAATACTTTGTGGATAACCCAAGTAGTGGTTGGAGGTGATATTAGATTTGTAGCCCATTATCTTGGTTAGTTGGCCCATTTGTTGAATAGTCTTGTCCCAGCTTGACAATAACCTAAGTAATACATATGTCTAACTCCTGTAGCCATTTTGTGCATGTGAGATTGCAATAGAGGAATGAAATAGAGAGGCAGTCGAGAAGAGAGGTGAGTTCCACAATTGCTCCCTTCCATTTCTTCCTCTCTTTGTGATATTGTAATCACCACCGACATCCTTTGTGCGAGAGAAAGCTTGTGGCAACTGGAGTGTTGTTTTGTTGTGGGTTGCCCGAGCTCGGTTGGTGTTCGTTTGATTAATAAACTGAGCCCGGATTCATGATTTCTCGGAGATTCCGCCAACAATTTCCTCTGTTTGTTTAAAAATTTCTTGACCACTCAATGATTTAGTTGCTGATGGATAATCCTGCTTCCCATCAAATGCCTTATTTTGTTTCCAATAAAGATGACTATGAGGTAAGAATCTTATATGCCCATATGACATATTCCTACTATGTTTCAACCACCTTGAATATGTTTTTTCACCACATACAGGATATACATAATATCCTTTCACATAACAACCCGACAAGTTCCCAAAAGCACGAAAATTATTGATTGTCCATAATAAAACAGCTTTCATTGTGAAGTTCTCTTGTTGGTATGCATTGTATGCTTCAATATCCACACTTTATAAACTTTTTAAGTAATGTATCAAAGGCACTAAGTACACATCAATATCATAACCCTACTGTTTAGAGCCAGATATAAAAAATGTAACCATAGAGGAAGGTTATTTCTTATCAATTTTACTGGCCAGCAATTGTACCTTGAGCCAGCGGTGGACACAGAAATTTTTTCTACTGCGGACGATATTAGTAAAGGTAATCTAGGACAATGTTGTGAGAGTCAAATTGCTAAAATACATATATATAGTTTTAATACAAAATAATTAAAAGGAAATATAGCAATAATTTTAATATTTTCTTTGCACCTATATACTAAGACTACTTGATGGATTGTTGTATTCTGTGATTTGGTTTGTAAACATTGTTAAAAGCATGAACTAGTTTGGAAGCAATATAATTCACAATATTTCAAATTAATTAAGTAATAAAAATGACAGATTGAGGAAAACATAACTGTAATCCTTTTTAATTTTTCTCTTCCTATTAGATTTTGTATTTTAATATTTATTGTCATACAACATATCAAAATAGATAATATTTGACCAAAATTTGAGCACTTGTTTCAAAATTGATGAACACAAAAAATCTAGAGTCATATGCTAAGCACACGTGAATTTAGCATGTATTTCACTTTTTACAATTTTCAATCACAAATTTAATATTTTCATAAAAATCTAGGACAAAATATTCTTCTAGAAAACTCAACGGATTTTGAATATTTGAAGGTAAATACATTAGGTAATAAAAATTAAAAAAATCTAGTTCATATTATCTTTATTCTAACAAGATTTGAAGTATAAAGGGTGTTTTAGTTAGAGGAAAATTCCGGCGATATAACTCACATCACTTAAATTATAGTTACACATACAAAACTTTCAACAACTATATTATGATCAGACTCAGTTTCAAATCTTTTTTTTTTTTTTATTGGATTACTTAATCAATTTAAAAATATAGTCCCTGAAACTTCTCTCATCACAAGCTATTCACACAACAAAAATTCCTCACCCTCATAGGCATAACTAGATTTACAAAAATGAAGTCAACATTTGATAAACAGATTTTATATAAGCTTTATCAAAAACCAAATCCTAATTCCCTATAACATAGCAGTAATAAAATCGAAACAATAACAGAAAAATAACGGGGATAGAGAGAGAGCTATGCCTCCCAATGTCAAGCTAACGAACAACGTACCAATGGAAACAAATAGCAGGAAAAAAGGCAAGTAAGAATTGAAAAACAAAAATCACGAAATAGAAAAGACTGTGTATATACCTAAATCTCCATTATTCTTTCCTCCTGTAGAGCCAAGAAATTGGTGCTGGATACAATTCGTCATCCACTCAGAAGTATCGAAGCTCCATTGTCCCTGTTGGAAAATTTGTGAAGAAACTCCAAAGGATCGAATAGACTAGAGAGATGCTATGTTTAGCCTTTCTCTATTGTGATTTTGTGTGCGTATAATAGCTCTTTATTTTTTTTTTTTTTAAAGAAAGTAGGGTCGAGTTATGGTGCTAGGTAGGTCCCACGAGCCTAATTAACCGACTAATATAGCATCTTCTAATAAAGGTATTTGGATGCTTGTTTGTAGTGATGGCAACGGGGCAGCTTAGACCGGGCGGGCCGCGGGCTTGCCCCATTTCCTGCCCCGTTATTTATTTATTTATTTATTATTATTTTTTAATTTTCAGTTAATTAATTATTTTTTTATAGTTAATTTAATTTTTTTATTTTATTCTTCACGGGGCGGGTTTGGCCCGCCCCGCCCTGGGACACGAGGGTTTTTTTGCCCCATTCGGGGCGGGGTTATTTGTTAATTAGAGTTTGGTCCTCTATATAATGTTAATTATTTTGTTATAGCTAATAAACTACTATTCCAAAATATACAACTACTTGAATATAACATTATTTATCATGTCATTATAGTTAATTAACTACAATTCTACAATAACCATGATCTTTTTACCCATCTTTTATTTTATATTAAGAGATGTGATGATTAAGACTCCTCGTATCTTTTACTCAAATAAATAATTGCGGTAATTAAAGCATGAATCTTTAGTGTACAATTTAATATCTATTACACAACAAAAATCAATTTGACATCAATATTTTCTCCTATTTATGACTAACTACAACTACAACTCAAATTCAATTTTCTTTTATATTTTAATTAGATATTTTAAACTTTTAACTTTTATTCAAAGCACAATATAAAACGTATGATTGAAAATATAGAAAGTGAAAATCATGCAAAGGTTTGACTAATGAAATGGTACAAAGTTAGCAACTTTCTTCACTTCTAAGCATTCCTCACGACTCTAGCCCAAGAAATTGGTGCCGAATACAATCCACTCACAAGTATTTAAGCCCCATTGTCCCTGTTCGAAAATTTGTGAAGAAATTTTGGAGGGCTTTAGAATGAGAAAGATCAAAGTGACTGGAGAGTTCTCTCTATTATGATTTTGTCACAATGTGTAATAACTCTTTTTTTTTAAAAATAAGTAGGATCTACTTATGGCATCAGATAGGTCCCACAAGCCAAATTAACCTTGATTATATCGTAGAAGACTATTAGGTGTTTGGATGCTTGTTTGGTAATGTTTTTAAATGCTTATAAAATATGGGCATACGTAATGTGTGAATAATAAGGAAATAGTAAGATGGGCCTTACCCTTTTTTTCTTTTATCATGTGAACGTTTTCATCGTAGTTATATTGTCGTTTTTTTTTTTTTTTTTTTTTNGAGCTAAATTAAAACGTATACTAAGGAAAGTCATGCTCGATTGTATGCGTGCAATTCATTGACAGGTATCCTTACCCTTTTTTTTTTAAAACTTGTGAGCATTTTCATTGTAGTTATGTTGTCTTTTTTTTTGGTAAGTTATTTGTTATATATAAAGAATTAAATTTTTGTCCTCTATATAATGTTAATTATTTTGTTATAGTTTACTGTTCAAAAATATATAACTACTTGAATGTAACACTATTTATCTTGTCGTTATAGTTAATGAACTAACATTCAACTATGAACTAACATTCTACAAGTAACAATTTTCTTTTTTACCTCTTTTATTTAATTATTAGTAGATATGATGGTTAAGATTCCTCGTATCTTTTACTCAAATAAATAACTATTTATCCTGTGTTAATTACTGCATGAATCTTTAGTGTACAATTTAGCATTTATTACATAACAAAATTTAATTTGGAGTAAATATTATCTCTTAGTTATGACGAACTAGGACACCCCTTCATTTATCTTTTCTATTTTAATTAGATATTTTGAACTTTTAACTTGCTTTCAAAGCACACTATGAAATGTATGATTAAAAAATATATAAAGTGAAAATCATGCAAAGGTTTGCCTGATGAAATGGAACAAAGTTAATTATATGGTCCAAGTTCCTCTAAAAATATCTTCTACACATTTTAATAGCAACTTTCTTCACTTCAAAGCATTTCTCACGACTCAAGCCCAAGAAATTGGTGCCGGATACCTTCCACTCAGAAGTATTTAAGCCCCATTGCCCCTATTCGAAAATTTGTGAAGAAACTTCGGAGGACTTTAGAATGAGAAAGATCGAAGAGTCTGGAGAGAGATTATGTTTAGCCTTTCTCTATTATGATTTTGTCACAGGGTGTAATAGCTCATTTTTTTAAAGAAAGTAGGGTCTACTTATGGCATCAGATAGGTCCCACAAGCCTAATTAACCTCGCTTCTATCGCAGAAGACTATTAGATGATTGTTTGATAATGTTTTTAAATGCTTATAAAATATGGGCCTACTTAATGCTTGAATGATAAGGAAATAGTAAGATGTGGCAAAAAAAAAAACGAGTGAATAAATAATATGTTCAACGAGCTAAATTAAAACGTATACTAAGGAAAGTCATGCTCGATTGTATGCGTGCAATTCATTGACAGGTATCCTTACCCTTTTTTTTTTAAAACTTGTGAGCATTTTCATTGTAGTTATGTTGTCTTTTTTTTTGGTAAGTTATTTGTTATATATAAAGAATTAACATTTTGTCCTCTATATAATGTTAATTATTTTGTTATGGATAATAAACTACTCTTCAAAAATATATAACTAATTGAATGTAACACTATTTATCATGTCGTTAGTTAATGAACTAACATTCTACAAATAACCATTTTCATTTTACCTTCTTTTATTTAAATATTAGGAGAAGTGATGGTTAAGAGTCCTCGTATCTTTTACTCAAATAAATAAATATTTATGTTGTGTTACTTATAGCATGACTCTTTAGTGTAAAATTTAGCATCTATTACATTACAAAATTTAATTTGGCATCAATATTATCTCTTAGTTATGAAGAACTACGACACCCCTTCATTTATATTTTCTATTTTAATTAGATATCTTAAAATTTTAACTTTTATTCAAAGCACACTATAAAATGTATGATTAAAACATATGTATAAATCACGCAATGGTTCTTAATGAAATGGAACAAAGTTAATTATATGGATGATCCACTAAAAATATCTTCTACACATTTTAATAGCAACTTTCTTCACTCCTAACTATACCTGACGACTGAAGCCCAAGAAATTAGTGCCTGATACAATTTGTTATCCACTACGAAGTATTGAAGCTCCATTGTCCCCTATTGGATAATTTGTGTAAAAACTCAAGAGGACTTTAGAGTGAGAAAGATCGAAGAGACTGGTGAGAGACTATGTTTAGCCTTTCTCTATTGTGATTTTGTGACAGTGTAATAACTCTTTTTTTTTTTAGAAACTAGGGTCTACTTATGGCGTCAGGTAGGTTTCAGAAGACTAATTAACCCTAGTTATACCGTAGAAGACTATTAGGTATTTGGGTACTTGTTTTGAAATGTTTTTAAATTCTCACAAAATATGGGTCTTATGTAATGTGTGAATAATAAGAGAATAGTAAGATGTGACTGCAATGAATGTGTGAATAAATAATATGTTCAATGAGCTGAATAAAAATATACACTAAGACAAGTAATGCTCGATTGTACGCGTGAAATTCATGGACAGGTTTCCTCAACATTTTTTATCGTGAGATCATTTTTATTGTATTTACATTGCCATTTATTTTTGTAGACCATTTGTTATAAATTAAGAGTTAGCGTTTTTCCTCTATGTAATGTTAATTATTTTGCTATAGTCAATAATCTACTGTTCCAAAATATGTAACTACTTGAGTATAACACTATTAATTTGTCATGTCTTTATAGTTAATGAACTACAATTCTACAAATAAACATCATCCTTTTTTCTATCTTTTATTTTAATATTAGGACATGTGATGGTTAAGATTTCTCGTTTCTTTTACTCAAATAAATAACAATTTATCCAGTGGTAATTATAGCATGATTAATTGGTGTACAATTTAATATCTACTAAATAACAAAATTTAATTTGAAGTCAATATTATCTCTCAGTTATGACGATATGATGAACTACGACACCCATTCATTTATCTTTTCTATTTTAATTAGATATTTTAAACTTTAACTTTTATTCAAAGCACACTATAAAATGCATGATTAAAAAATATATAAAGAGAAAATCATGCAAAGGTTTGCCTAATGAAATGAATCAAAGCTAATTATATAGTCAAAGTTCCACTAAAAATATCTTCTACACATTTTATTAGCAACTTTCTTCACTCTAAAGTAATCCTGACATCTCAAGCCCAAGAAATTGGTGCCCAACACAATTTGCCATCAACTCCGAAGTATTGAAGCTCCATTGTTTTGTTGGAAAATTTATGAAGAAACCCCAGAGGAGTTTAGAGTGAGAAAGATCGAAGAGACTCGAGAGAGACTATGTTTAGCCTTTTTGTATTGTGATTTTGTGACAGTGTATAATAGCTCATGTTTTGAGAATGTAGGGTCATAACTAATGGCATCGATAGGTCCCACAAGCCTAGTTAACCTTGGTTATATCGTATGAAAATACGAAATTCGATCCAAACTACACCTAAAAGGGGGGTGAATTTGTGATTACGCGGAATTAAAAAAAAAAAACTTCATAATTAAATAGCAACAAGTCACTATTAATCATCTCTAGATGATTAATCATACAATTCAATTTTTTTCCTCTACTGAAATACCTCTGTTACGAAAGCAATAAATTAGCATAAGATATGATCATGGAGAAATCTCAAATGGGTAAAAACTCTGGGCACTTTGCCGGTCAATAATTCACTATAAACGAATTAAAACTTACAGTCCGCCGACTCGACTACCACTAGTACTTTTTGACCTCCTTACTGCAAATCCCACAGTTCTCTTGGATTTCGTGCTCCTACACCAACCCCCAACTGCAATTTTCAAAACTCTCCTTGATTGCTCTCTCCTACAGCAACTCCTAGTTTTGTGAATTTGTCTATCTCCTGTGGAATAACGAAGAACTCCGTGTTCTTCAACGATTGGAACTCTAGTCACATTCCTTTGATATTTAGAATTCTGACAGATATGTGCAACAGTTTGGTATTTGGATTGTGAATGTCTTCACCGCCAATATCCAATAACAGAACGAGTGTTGAAAACAAATTTATGAAGATGATGTGAAAATAATGTGTTTCTTTGAATGTTCAACCTTAGAAAAATCGTTTAGATGTCTTCAGTTATTTAAATGTAGGTCAAGATATGAATGAGCAGATAAAAAGCCTTAAAAAATGAATTAAAAATTTCTTGGATAACCCTATCCCTCGAGCGAGAGTTGGGCGACAGGCGAGTGACAGTTTGTCGCTTGAGCGAAGCCTTGATTCTGACGCTCGAGCCAAGTCATGACGATAGTCTGGCGAAATTGCAGCGCCATTTTTCCTTCTTTTCCATTCTTGAACCCTAGACCTAATATAACTTAATTTCTACTAATCGCACGTTACTTCTTGACTTTTACAACATATTAGTTTTAGTCCATTTTATTCACAGATTTGTCAATTACATCAAATACCTAACATCGTAGAACATTGTTAGGTATTTGGGTGCTTGTTTTGAAACATTTTTTAAATTCTTAGAAAATCTAGGTCATATGTAACGTGTGAATAATAAGGTAATAGTAAGTTGTGATTTCTATAAAATGTGTGATGAGCTAAATTAAAATATACACTAAGGTAAGTCGTGCTCGATTGTGTGGATGCAATTCATCTACAAGTTTCCTCACCATTTTTTATCCTGTGATCGTTTTCATTGTAGTTACATTGCCGTTTATTTTCTAGGCTATTTGTTACAAATAAAGAATTAATGTTTTGTCCTTTACCTATTATAGTTAATAAACTTGTTCCAAAATATGTAACTACTTGAGTATAACACTATTTATCATGTCGTTATAGTTAATGAACTATAATTCTACAAATAACCATTATCTTTTTTTCCTATCTTTTATTATAATATTAATTAGGAGATGTGATGGTTAAGATTCTCTCCTTTTTTTTTAACTCAGATAAATAACTATTTATCTAGTGGTAATCATAGCATGAATATTTAGTGTACAATTTATACCTATTAAATAACAAAATTTAATTTGACGTCAATATTATCTCTTAAGTATGATGAACTACAACACCCATTCATTTATCTTATCTATTTTAATTAGATATTTTAAAATTTTAACTTTTATCCAAAGCACGCTATAAAATGTATGAATAAAAAATATATAAAAAGAATATCATGCAAAAGTTTGCTGAATGAAAGGGAGCAAAGTTAATTATATGGTCAAAGTTCCGCTAAAAACATCTTCTACACATTTTAATGGCAACTTTCTTCACTCCTAAGTATTCCTGATGACTCAAGCTCAAGAAATTAGTGCCCGATACAATTTATCATCCACTCCGAAGTATTGAAGCTCCATTGTCTGCGTTGGAAAATTTGTGTTGAAAGTCCAAAGGACTTTAGAGTGAGACAGTGTGTAATAGCTCATTTTTTTAGAATGTAAGGTCTTCTTATTGTGTCGATAGGTCCCACGAGCCTAATTGACCCTGGTTATATTGTAGACGACTATTAGGTATTTGAGTGCTTGTTTTGTAACTTTTTATGTTCTTACAAAATATGGGTCCTATGTAACCTGTGAATAATAAAAGAATAGTAAGTTATGACTTGAAATATGTGAATACATAGTATGTTCAACGAGCTAAATTAAAATATACACTATGGCAAGTCATGCTCGATTGTATGTGTGCAATTCATTGACAGGTTTCCTCACCATTTTTTATCGTGTGATCATTTTTATTTGGTTACATTTCCGTTTATTTTTGTAGGCTATTTGTTATAAATAAAGTATTTACATTATGTTATCTATATAATGGTAATTATTTTGTTATAGTTAATAAACTACTGTTCCGAAATACGTAACTACCTGAGTATGACACTATTTATCATGTTGTTATAGTTAATGAACTACAATTCTACAAATAACCATTATCTTTTTCCTTTCTTTTATTTTAATATTAATTAAGAGGTGTGATGGTTAAGATTTTTTCGTTAGTTTTACTCAAATCAATAACTATTTATGTAGTGGTAATTATAGCATGAATATTTACTATACAATTTAGTATCTATCACATAACAAAAATTAATTTGACGTCAATATTATCTCTTAGTTATGACGAACTAGACACCCCTCCATTTATCTTTTCTATTTTAATTAAATATTTTAAACTTTTAACTTTTATTCAAAGCACACGACAAAATGCGTGATGAAAAAATATAGAAAGAGAATATCTTGCGAACGTTTGCCTAATGAAATGGAGCAAAGTTAATTATGTGGTCAAAGTTCTGCTAAAACATATCTTCTACACAATTAATGGAAACTTTCTTCACTCCTAATGAGAACAAAATTGGATTTAGAGCCAAAATCTTTAAGTTTGACTTTTACCCTATGATGCATTATAGATGCAGTATGAATCATAGTTTTCGGACACGACCTGTCCATCAATTTAGTACGTATCAGGTCACCGAGTCACTGGTTTAATCGTTGGCTGACTTCTTAGATAGCTAGTAATAGCTTGAAAATGAGGATTTGGAATGTGTTATTTGCAATGCTTGAATTATCGCGCGTGTACTTACACGTGACAAATTAGATTGCTAAATTGAAATGGCTATAGTATTCAAACGTTTAATGATTATAAATTATCTTTTGTTTCTAAATGGAATGGACAGCCTGTAGTGTTTCTGTGGGTTAGACAACTCGGTGAGGAAATCACCTTTTTGTCTGAATAAAGTCCAAGATTTCTCTTTTATAAAACGACAAATATACATTATAGTGTTAATGTCCCCTATTATTCATATTGGCCCAAGAATTTATTCCCACTGCTTTCTAATTCCTTGGAATGGAGCAAAGTTAATTATGTGGTCAAAGTTCTGCTAAAACATATCTTCTACACAATTAATGGAAACTTTCTTCACTCCTAAGTATTCTAGAGGAGTTCCTGATGACTCAAGCCCAAGAAATTAGTGCCCGATACAATTTGCCATCCACTCCGAAGTATTGAAGCTCCATTTGTGAAGAAACTCCGGAGGACTTTAGAGGGAGAAAAATCGAAGAGACTGGAGAGAGACCATGTTTAGCCTTTCTCTATTGTGGTTTTTGTATTTTGTGTCAGAGTATAATATCTCATTTTTTTAGAATGTAGGGTCTACTTATTGCATCAAATAGGTCCCACAAGCCTAATCAACCTTGGTTATATCATAGAAGACTATTAGGTATTTGGGTGCTTGTTTTGTAACGTTTTTATATTGTTATAAAATATGGGTCCTATGTAATGTGTGAATAACAAAGGAATGCTAAGTTGTGACTTCTATGAAATATGTGAATAAATAATATGTTCAACGAGCTAAATTAAAATATACACTGGCAAGTCATGCTCGATTTTATGTGTGCAATTCATCGACAGGTTTCCTCACCATTTTTTTATCGCGTGATCATTTTTATTGTAGTTACGTTGTTAGATTGTCAGTGTTTTTTGTAGGCTATTTGTTATAAATAAAGAATTAACGTCTTGTCCTCTATATAATGTTAATTATTTTGTTATAGTTAATAAACTACTATTCCAAAATATATAACTACTTGAGTATAACACTATGTATCCTGTCATTATAGTTAATGAACTACAATTCTACAAATAACCATTTTTTTTCCTATCTTTTATTTTAATATTAGGAGATGTGATGGTTAAGATTTCTCGTTTCTTTTACTCGAATAAATAACTATTGATCCTGTGGTAATTATAGCATGAATATTTAGTGTACAATTTAGAATCTATTAAATAACAAAATTTAATTTGATGTCTATATTATCTCTTATGATGAACTAGGACACCCCTTCATTTACCTTTTCCATTTTAATTATATATTTTAAAATTTTTAACTTTTATTCAAAGTGCACAATAAAATGTATGATTAAAAAATATATAAAGATAAAATCGTGCAAATGTTTGCCTAATGAAATGGAACAAAGTTAATTATATGGTCAAAGTATCATTTATACATTAAAATACATGTGTGAAGAACACTTGTTCTTTATAAAGTACAAAGTACTAATATATATACAAAACGAATAAGGATCTCAACAAGGTGAGCATGAGTAGAATCCAAGCTTAAATTATCCTCACCAGCTGACATTGCAGCATTCTGGACGTGGAGCCTTCCCAAAGATTTAGAAGTAACGATGTCTATTCTATCAAAAGGAACGTGAAGCCATTCTAGTACAATATCTAAAATGATAATTCATGTGAAAGTGAAAGAAGGTGGGTTAGGATTTCTATTCAAGTCTAAATTCATCAAATGAGTAGAAAGAACTAGTATACGAAATATTAAATTATTCCAAGAATCACTAATTAGTGAAAACGCAAGGTCGGTGGGCTTTATATTTATTTTATTTTTTTCAGTTGGGAGAGTACATTTTTCAGTCTTTGAATGCAAGTGTACATTTATTTGTTTTGCACGTACATGTTAAGAGAAAAACAATAGCATGATCCATAATACAATATATATGTGGAGGCTGATGTGCACAAAGAAATTAGATTGCTACCATGATAAACAATTTTAGCTGAGGTTGATGTGCGATCAGGATCGTCACTAAAAAAGGCAGTAAGATGAAGTCCTCAGTGTATAGTTTAGAACAGCCCCATATTGAATCATATCAGGTATCAAGTAATGCAACAGCCGCTTGACAGCAGTCCCTTAGAAATAAATTCGTGCATAAAGTTTGAGAAATTTATTCACCTCGATGGGCAGGTTTGGGCGAGTAAGGGAAAGATGATGTAGGACACCAACAGTCGGCCAATATGTAGTGGCGTCGACAGGTAGAGGCCATCAGAAAAGGTGGAGGGAGAGATAGCATACTGGACATGGGAGTGGTGTATTCCTGACGTTGGTCATGTTTGTGCAGCAGAGGAGATCACAGATATATTTGTGTTGCACAAGAAGACGGCCAGAAGGTATGGAAAGAACATCAACATCGAAAATATAATGGAGAGAACCTAATGTTAAGGGATAAAATCCCATATCCATTAAAAATGAAAATATAGACCAATTTATAAGAGTTTGGACTACTCATTTTAATAATGTTGACTTTTTAAGAGGAACCCCAAATCTTAACATGATATTATAGATGTTAGGTCCAATGTTGTAATTGGCATGTTTGTGAACAAAAAGATCGTAATTGAACACATGTAAAAAGTCAGGACTTGGATGCAATTTTGTATATATGAGTTAGGTAAGGGTTACAGGTTGAAAACAAGGAAAACACGGTGCCGGGATTTTGTTAGCTACTCGCGTGACTCACGTCGAGCGCAAGAAACAAAATAGTCGTCTCCCTCCTTTTGCCTCGCTCGAGCGGCGTATTTATGCGGCCAGATCTAATTCGTGATTTTGAAGAGTTTTACACGTCCCATAACACCTAAACGTCCCCAACTATAAATACAGTTGTTTGGGACGAATTTGAGAAAGTTTTTTCACTGTGCTTTCATTGCGTAACACATCAACATCATATTTTGAGAGATCTAAGAGCATAATTCTTTGGTGAAAACAAACATATTATTCATGTGATCCAGCAACTTGGTTTTGGAAAACATCAGAGGTTCTAATCTACAACACCTGACTTTCTTAACACTTTGAGGAAGGGATTCAAGCATAGGAAGAAGAACAAGAATATGTGACTCCTGGGTATTTACTTGGAAGAGACGTGTGCAGAAGATCGTAAGACTGAGACATCATATCTTGGTAGAAGATTGTGAGTCTGTAAGTATGACGGATCTTGGAAGCTACATGAGGTAGATCAGGAGGTCTAGTGGGGTTGGCTGGATAGTATATACGGTAGCAGGTCGTAAGACTGGAATGAACAACAAATCTTGGAGTTGCAGGTTTTACAACAGCTAGTGAAACTAGTTTGGAATTGAATTGTAACCTACATTGTCTATAGTGGAGGTAACTAGCTTGGTCCCGGAGTTTTTACCCGCTTAGGTTTCTTTGTCATCAAACTTCGTGTTATTTATTGCTTCCCAAATATTACAATTGTGGTAATTCAATTTAGAAAAATTGGATTGTATGCTTAACCATCTAGAAACTAATTTAAAGTGACTTGTTGCTTTAATTAGCGTAATTCCACACATAAGGTAGAACTAACTTATAATCTAGATCAATCTAACAGCATCTAGTGAACTCACAAGAGCCAGTAAACTCCAACGTGCAATTCGATCGATTGAGACTCAAAAAATGAGATTTTCAAGATTGGTCTGCTCAAACGAGCCACCATCTTGCGGGGGCATATTAAGGAATAAAATCTCACTTGGTTAAAGATAAAACTATAGACCAATTTATAAGTGTTTAAATTATTTCTCTTAACATGATATGAGAGCATATTATGCTTCAACAAGCAATTCGATCCAAACTAAATTCAAAAAATAAGCATACAAATTTCAAGACTGGTCTACTCAAATGAACCACCATCTTATGGGGACATGTTAAGGTATAAAATCTCACATCAATTAAAGATAAAAATATAGATCAATTTATAATAGTTTTGACTACTCATCTTAATAAAATTAACCTTTTAAGATAGAACCCCAAATGTTCAATAATGAGATGAACAGTTTTGGCCAAGTTACTAAAACTATTGTATTGATATCCTTATATACCTAAGAGTTTAACAATTTACAAAAATTCTATAATTACAATTCCAAAATCAATCAATCTATAAATTGCAGTCAACAGAAGGCTATAATTACAGCTAACAGAAAGCAAAAATTGCGGAAGCATTGATTGACTCATTCTAGTTAACAGTTGGAGTTCTATCTTTAAAGGTCAACCTTATTAAGAGATAACCCAAACTCTTATAAATTGGTCTATATTTTAATCTTTAATCGATGTTGGATTTTATGCCTTAACACCTAAATCTTTTAGTGAAAAACACTAAAAGAGTGTGTGAATGAAGGAAGGTACGATAATACGGTTATTCTTTGTCCAAAAAGAGGTCTTCAACGAAGAATTGATAGAATGGCTAAGGTTGCAAAGATATATGATCAACTGGACTTAATACCCAGTTAAAAAGATTCCTATTCATGTCCAGAATATAAAGTATATTTGACAATGTGACCTTCTTCCCAGATGTGAAATTCTATTTGCAAAAGGTTTCCCGGATTTTTTGCCCATCATCAACTTCTTGATAGAAATACCTATCTTAACAAACATGTCAAACTTCTTCAGATAATTTCCCACTAAAGGCATTTAAACGTGATAGAAAAACAGTTTATAAAGATAAAAAAATGATTATTTCTTCTGCTGTTCTTCTGATGATTCAAGAAGTTCCTCCAACACACTATCATCCAGATAGTCCAGCTGAAATTTCTCTTGCCTCATCGTTGAAGGACCTGAAGTCGGGGAGGATGACAACAATGAAAATGCAGCTTGGCCATAAGCCATCGCTGCCTCCTCAGCCATGTCGAATGTTCCAAGCCACATGAACGCTTCTTGACTAGTTGGATCGCTCGTTACCACTGGTCGAAAATAATGTATCAGACAATGTACCAAGTGATTCCACTAACAAAAAATGAATCTTTGTTTCCACAAAATGAAAATGGATCTTCTACTAACTACAAAATAATTACGTGTAGTTTTTTGTGTACCTTCTTGTACAAATTGTAGAATGAAGCTTTTAGTTTAAATTACATTTGTAGAGAAATTACATTTGTAGAGTCTAAAACTTTTTCCTTTTTGAAATTTTGAGGCTTGAAACATTTGCTTAATGTAAGATAATTATCCATAGACCATGGTATTCAATAAATTGAAAAGTCTTTTTGAGTATAGAAAAGTACAAACCTATAGTCTTGTTTAATTTTACTAAAGTGAAAAAAGGGAAAGGAGGAAACAGTAG
The DNA here is from genome assembly GCA_903798385.1 of Fraxinus cuspidata. Taxonomy (NCBI): domain Eukaryota; kingdom Viridiplantae; phylum Streptophyta; class Magnoliopsida; order Lamiales; family Oleaceae; genus Fraxinus; species Fraxinus cuspidata. Next base: position 17,507 of record CAIGRP010090409.1, read on the forward strand.
CCATATTTTAATAATCAAATTCAATATAATTTCTAATAAGTAATAACAATCCTCAAAGCATACGAAAATATTACACCAAATAACGCATCCACATTTCTCTAAATTAGGTTCTTAAAACTAAAGATTTACAATTGGATGTTCCAAAAAGTCAGCAAATATGCCTTCTTCATCACCCATTAGGTTAATCAAATTTAGAACCTATGCTAAAACTAATTTATAGCATATCACTACAATAAAAAGAGCCAAAGAATTGGGCGCCACGCGTTGCAACTTCCTTTCGTCGTAATTCGGTTTTTTTTCCCCTTAAAGCAACAAAATGTCATCTTTCTCCATTTTTTCATGCTAACTCCCATCCTCCTTTCTCTATGCATCCGTCTTCTTTGTCACTTTCCCTTTTCATTTTCTCTCTCTATAGTCAACCAAAACCCTTTTTCGCTACAACTTAATTTTTTGCTTCTAATGTAGATATACAGAATGAGTAATTTCACTTTCATTATAACATATGTATGTATTCCATCTAATTTCTTGTATACAATATGTGTGTAAAGAAGTTAAAATCCATGAATGCTTGAGAATGATTTT
>CAIGRP010090411.1:763-36895 GCA_903798385.1 Fraxinus cuspidata
TACTTTTTGGCAATGGAAACAAATTTCATAACCAATTGTAAAAAAAAAAAAAATTACATGTAAAATAAAGTCAAACGTGAACAAAAAGATTCAAAATTTCAAAATTTTTTCGGGTGGAAATATACTAATCAAACACACTTAATTAACAATTCTCTGGAAAACAAGTTCTAGGAAATTACTTTTTCTGGAATTCATTTTCTTTCCACCTATTTTCCACCCTTACAATCAAACGGACCCTTAGTGTGTGCAAGTAACTAATTTAATCCAAGAAAGAATGCTCCATGGTACCAGTTGAAAATGCCAAACCTTTTTAATAATTTGGTTATTTTCATCTCAAATATTGTAAAATCGAAAATCACATCCATAAAACATAGCTTCTTTCAAAATATTAATGGTGGATTCTATAATTTTAATACGTTTGCTAAATACACTGTTAAAAAAATCTTTTAAGTTTTCTCCGACCTTTAAATATTCAAAATGCAACTTTTTTAATTGTAACAAAGCACAATTTTTCCAACAAAAGAAACTCTTGAGTAATACTTGGATGTTTTAATATATTGTATGGTGCTGTTAAAAGAAAACAAAATAAATATTTAATCGCGAGCATTACTTTGTTTCTGTTTGATGGAGATTAAAATTAGATTTTTAGTAAATTTTTATAAAAGTTGATAAAATGTGTAATATGAAAAGTTATGAAATCCACAAAATACGTTGTTAAAATTGATTGCTGACTTTGACTTAAATTAAAATCTAAATTTCAACCCCTACCAAACAGTGACTATGTATCAAAATCAAATAGCCCAGTAAATAAAAATAAAGGGGAAAATGATACTATGCCCTTGTTTAATATAAATCAAAATCATATTTTTAGTATATTTTGATAAAAGTTGATGAAAAGTATTGTTGAAAAATTGTAAATTCAATAAAATATGAGGTTAGAATTTATTGTATATTTCGACTTGATATTTTAATTTATACCAAGCGGTCGCAGAATAAAACTTGGTGCTATCACCCTCAATGTGGATTTTCTGTGAACTATGTATTCGATTATTACAAATCAACAATTTCCCCCGTGAATCTTCATGTGCATGGAAACATACGGACATTAATACTGTATATATAATAAGCCAGGCCAAACATGTGCTAACGTGAAAAAGCAAAATGGAAGACTGAAGAGCACTAGTCAAGCAGCATTGGGAAATGGAAGAGGCACCTTCATTTTCAATACCAAATTCTTTCCCACCCTTTCAAATTCATCGTCTATGGTTCCGTTTATCCTTTATCTATTATTGTTGCATTTGCATTCTAAGAGACATTTATATGAGTTGGTTTACAGGTGCTTTGTACGGCTTCAGTGCTTAATTTTCTGCCATTTTGCTTTCCCTGCAAAGAAACCCCAGTATTCATAATTTCAGTGCTACTGTTAGACAAGGCAAGAAAAAGAAAAAGTGAGAATGGAAGAGTGTTCTTCAAGCAACAAGATGGCACGGCCTGAGGATTTCATTCGTTTTGTGCTTTCTTGGACCATTGACGACATCCTTAACGAGAATCTTTACAGAAAAAGGGTCTTTTTTTAAGAATTCAGAGAGTTTATTTTGTTCACTTTTATGCAAGGTTGAACATGCGGGACTATGAGCTATTTAAATAAGAACAGAATTTGAGGAAGTTATAATGCTACCATAATTTCTTTAAGAAAATTATAATAATTTGTCACGAAAATATGCTGTTATATCATTTATTAATTTTATTGTTTTAGCTGATGAAATTAGGAGATTGTGCGAATTAAATAGGTATTTAGATGAAAAGTTGTAATTGAGCATTTATTAAAATGCAAATCAAAAGTTGTAATTTCATTTACAATTTTCCATCATAATTTTCGATTTATTTATATCAATTTCATTCTTGCAATTAGATGGTGAAGATTCCAGAGTTATTTCAATCTGTGGATGGTTACCTTGGTTCATATGTCTTTCCCTTACTGGAAGAAACACGTGCTGAACTTAAATCTTCCATGGACACTATTAATGCAGCACCTTTTGCAGAGGTGACATCTCTTAGAGCGACAAATCCTTATGATAAGCAATCATTTCTGTACGACGTTATAGTCGATAGCTGGAAAAATAGATTTATGGATAATGGTAGTAAGCCATATAGAACCGTGCCTGGAGATGTTGTTTTGCTTTCAGATGGGAAACCTTCGGCGGTTGCTGACCTACAAAGTGCTGGATGGAAATGGACTATTGCATACGTGACTCATATTTCAGAGGATGAGAATGATAATAATTGTGTGATTGCCAATTTCAAAGTGGAATCTGGGAAGTGGTTTGAATATGAAGATCGATTGGGTAATTCGGTCTATGTTGTTTTCTTGATGAACACAACAACTCATCAAGAAATATGGAATGCATTATCCATGCATAAAAATCTCAAGATCTTCAAAACAGTTTTGTCCACTAGTAATCTGGTAAGTTACATTGCTGCTACAAAGGTGAATTGATGCTATAGAAATAACATGCACTTAAGAATTTGTTTTATTTCATGGGATAGAATGACACCGGAACCATATATAATGTTGAGCAATGAAACACATTTTTGAAACCACAAGATTTGACTTTTGTCTTTAATTGTCTCAGTTTTATATGCTGTCAAATTTTCATATTTTTTCCCACTGTATTCCTCCATAAAATTACGTAAATTAAGTTGTATGCTTGCTGGGTAGTATTCTCTTATATTTACACATTTTTTTCTATTATTAACATTTTCTATTTTGCCTATAATGGAGTCTGATAAATCTGCATGTGTTGTATCAGGCTGAAGATATGTGTAACGTTTGCTCTCAACGCGTTACTCAACTAAATGTGGCAACTAGATCGACTGTAATGTCCAAGCTGAATAAATCGCAAAAGGAGGCAATAATGGACACCATTAGGGGAGTACAATGTGAGCACAAGCCTAATGTGAAACTCATATGGGGTCCTCCTGGGACTGGGAAGACGAGGACTTTAAGTGTAATGCTACTTTGTCTCTTGCAAATGAATGCTAGAACCCTTATATGTGCCCCAACAAATGTAGCAGTCACAGGTCTGGCCACTCGAGTATTAAAATTATCTAGGGATTCATTTAAAGCTGAATACGAGAACGGAATTTCATCTTATCCATTGGGTGACATCCTAGTCTTTGGGAATGAGGATCATACGGAAATGTTTTCAGACATTGAGGAAATATCTCTTGATTATCGTGTTGATAAGCTTGTAGAGTCCTTATCACCTGCAGCTGGTTGGAAAGGCTGTATAACTTCCATAATCTGTTTTCTCGAAAGTTGTATTTCTCAGTACCATTTCTATGTGGATGAAGTCTATGTGGAGTTTTCTAGAGACAGATTCAGACATACAGCATGGCCTCTCAGAAAACATATGTTGACATTGTTTAATCATTTACCTAGAAATTTCATTGGTGAACAAAATTTTCAATACATAGTGCAACTTCTTTCCCTACTGGACTCTTTGGAAACATTGTTGTTTAAAGACAACCTGAAGTCTGAAGAACTGCAAAATATTTTTTTACATCAGGGAATGGTTGGTTCTTCCAAATTGTTTGTTGATACGTTATCTTTACCAGATGTGATAACCAAGTGTCTGTCTATTTTAAGATCCCTCCAGTGTTCTCTTTCAAAACTTGACATTCTAAGTGTCATGAGTAAAGATGAAATAAAAGGATTATGTTTCCAAATGGCTACCTTAATATTTTGCACAGCTTCTTCATCTTCTAAGCTACACTTGGTGAATATGAAACGTCTCAAATTGTTAGTCATTGATGAAGCTGCTCAATTAAAGGAGTGTGAATCAATTATCCCCCTTCAAATTCCTGGACTGACGCATGCTGTTCTTGCTGGAGATGAATGGCAATTACAAGCTACAGTTATCAGCAAGGTAAGAAAAATTTTAATGCGTCTATACAGACAAGTTAGGTAATTCAGCAGATAGCATAGTGTCCAATTGTCATTTGAGGGTGTGTTATGGAATATGCACAGTGTCCGATGACTTCTTTGATATAGTTTATTTGAATTTATATATCTATACAGTTGTCTGATGAAGCTGGCTTTGGAAGAAGTTTATTTGGAAGACTGAGCTCACTTGGTCATCCTAAGCATTTTCTGAATATGCAATATAGAATGCATCCATTAATTAGCTGCTTCCCAAGTAAAAATTTCTATCTCAACAAGATGTTAGATGCAACCAATGTCAAGAATAAAAGTTACACAAAAGCTATCTACCAGGAAGGATGTATGGTCCCTATTCGTTCATAAATGTTTTTGGAGGAAAAGAAGAAATGGATGTTGTTCGACATAGTCGACGAAATATGGTGAGGTAGCTGTTATAGTTAGGATAGTGCACAAACTCTTCCAAGGTATGCCAAGTTGATAGAATGGCTTCTCTTTTTCATTATCTTCTATTTGTACTAAATATATCTTGGATACCTACTTCGTGTCTACTTGCCTATATATATATTCAATGTTTTCACTACAGTAAAAGTGTGTTTATACCAAATTTTCAAGTTGAGTGTGCTCAATATCAAACCCGACAAATTATCATTTTTGTTCCTTAAAATAAAATATTAGGAATGCAAGAAATGTTTCGTTGTACAACGTCTTTGTTTCTTCCCCTACATAGTTTTTTACTGGAAATCAAGCAAGAAACATAATAGAAGCATGAACATATGAATTAAAGAAATTGTCAGGGAATCTTTTTCATAAAATCTCCATGTTCTCCTTCTTAAAAGTTATCGGAATGTCCTTTTCCTAAAGGAGTTGTTCAAGTGAGTTAAATGTTTTTGGGGAAAAACAAGAAATCACCACGCATCAATTGCTCATCATACTTTTTAACTTCTTTGGTAAAAACTCAATGTTTAGGCAATTGGAAAAATCTCATAAATACACATATTTTTGCTGAAAGTTGTTGAGTTCCATGGTTTTGGGCATCTGCCACATTGACAACTATTTGTTATGTAAACTATAAGCAGCATGGAACAAATCGAAAGAGAAACTTAGCATCGGTGTAATATCACCCTATTCTGCTCAAGTTGTGGCATTTCAAGATAAGCTTAGGCTTGAAAACCATGAGAAGGTTACTGTCAAAGTCAAGTCCATCGATGGATTTCAAGGTGGAGAAGAAGATATCATAATTGTATCTACTGTAAGATCTAATAATGATGGTTTCATTGGATTCTTGTCTAGTCCTCAGAGAACTAATATTGCTTTGACGAGAGCTCGGTATGTGGTCAGATGTTCCTTTTTTTGTCTTCACTTGATAATTTCTTGTTTGAAGATTATGGTTCTTATGGGCTCTATATTCTGTAGGCATCCCGAAGACTAATGTGTTGAGCCCAAGCTTGCCTGAGGTAAGGATAGAGATGTTTATGTATGTCGACAAATCACCAAAATAAGTAAAAATCTATGGCGCTTCTTTGGTATGCACTAGTAGATAGGTCTAGATGATATAATGAACACGGTTTTAGCTGCTTTTTGCCTATCAGTACTACCAAATTCTCCCTACCAAACATACCAATAAAGTCAAGAAGCAAAAAACGAGATACGGTGTAGAATTGATTTAGAAATTCACTTCAATGACTGCAAACCAAATAAACTTAACAACACTTTGAATGCATAAAATTTGAAGTGCTCCGTATCTCATTATGAACCATAATTTCCTTAAAAGCATTCTGATTCGTGGATCTCTCTCTCTCTCTCTCTCGAACATGCCATGCTGAATACTAGGCATTCAAGAGCAAAAATTTTCGTAAGATGCGCTCGAGAATATACCTGATATCAATAGTCATAACATCAGCATTAGTTCTTGGAGTTGGAACCGTATAATTGGGTGAGAAAACCTGTTAAAGAAGACATGAGTTTCATATTTCCTCTGTTACGAGAAGGTCATAAATTCTGCCCTAAAAACAAGAGTAAAATCCCAACCTGATTGCATATTTCACAGGTTATACCACCCTTTTTGTTGCACCATCTCTGAATGCACTTTCGATGGGCAAACTACATTTCAAACAAAAAGAAATGTGAAATCAATATTGCAATATGTCACGGGAAACAAAATAAAAAGATCTGTTTTCGTAAATTATACGATATTCAGAATTACTACCATTTTTCAAATGAACAACTGAAATCGAGAAACAAAATACAGATTTCAAGAGTTATAGTTAACTACAATTAACAGTACGATTATCATAGACCAAACAAAATAGCGCGACCGCAAGAACACAAAATGGCGACCACAAATATTCACCAACAATTCAAAGCATACAAATAAAAAGTATTAGATCCTATATTAATTAATAAAGTTGCAACCAACTTTTCACAGCATAGTATTGAGAAATCCGTGAATCCAGTCCAGTGCCAAAAGTTTAAAAAAAAAAAAAAACAAAAGTATTTGTGAAAAGTAGGCTAATATTCAAATTTCCAACAAACACGTCTAAAAGTGAACCAATTGACGCTATAGCGAAGGGGAATGAATAAATAAATAAATAAACTCCAAAAAAAGAGACATTGATCATATTACAAAATGGTTAAAAACAATAAAGGAAACATTTTTCCCACAATACCCACTTGAATTGTCAAAAAATTTCAACGCAAAATTTGAAAATAAAGCAATAATTCTAAAAGGACTGCAAAAGGTAAAATAAAGAAAATACAAGAAAAAAAACCAAAAAACCCCAACCAAAGAAAACAAATTGTATAAACGTTCAAAAAACAAATTTCCAATCGAACTCAACAACGGCAGGCATCTAAAATTACAAGAGAACCAAAAAAAGTTAAAACCCACAAAAGTAATCAATAAAAGACAGTAAAAAAAATGACTCTTCTTCAGAGTGCCCTTGCAAACATTACAAAAGAAGCCCACAAAAAATGAATGTAAAATCCCAGAAAAAATAAAAAAATTGAACCCACGAGAAATTATTCATAAAAGGACTATTAAAAGTAAAGAAACACAAGAAAATCCCTTAAAAATTGGACCTTGGGAGTTCCCTTGCTAGCATTACAAGAGAACTAAAAATAAAAATAAAATTCGAAAAAGGACAGTAAAAGGTAAAGAAACACGAGAAAATGCCATAAAAATTGGACCTTGGGAGTTCACTTGCAAGCATTACAAATTACAATAGACCTAAAATAAAATTAAGCCCACAAAAAATAATTCGAAAAAGTAAAGTAATACAAGAAAATACCTTGAGAGTGCCATTGCAAGCACAAGGAGCCTCCATATCTTTCTCCTCATCTTCCTCTTGACAAATCCTACACTCTCTCACACTTTCCTTTGTTGAACTTCCTTCGCCAATACCATTTCCTTTAAAGCTATTACTTTTTTTCAAAGAAACCATTCCTGCAAATGCATTAACATTTTCAGCAGCATTAAAATTAATACTAGTTTCTCTATCGCTCTCTGATGATGATGATGAACCCTCAAAGCATGCAGCAGAAGCTATTATTCTATCAACACAAACCATGAATTCATCAACCATTTTTTGCTTCCCACAAACACAATGAACAAATCTATTTATAGAGAGAGAATAGTAGGGTTGGGTGGGGTTTTAAAAGGGTGGTGGACTGGTGGAGGGATAGTGGCGGAAGTTACAAAGTGGACATTCTCGGAGGTCTATAAAGACGATATTAGCCCTGATTGGTGGGTTTATTTACACGTTTGTTACAGGAAATATCTTTGTCCTTACACCCTTGTTTAATGCTGGTAACTACTAAAGAAGTGTGTTTGGTGAACAAAATTGCCTAGGGCTCGGTAATTTTTTGACCTCACATTTCATTATTATTGTGGATAACGTTTATACATTTCATTTTTTGGCATTTTCACCTTTATTTTCATCTTTCATTGCGTCAAAATGTCATTTTTACATATAATCTCAATTAAAAATTATGAAATGACCAATATACCATTCTCTTTAAATAAAATAAAAAGAAAAAAATTAATTGCAATCACGGTCCTAATTTTTTTTAAAAGGTCCAAATAAGTCACAAATAAATTATTAAAATGGTAATTAGTATAAAATGTCCATATCTTTCACTATTATTGCAAAAAACGTCCTTACCTTTTATTTTATTTTTGACATTTTCACCATTAATTATACATTTAATTGCGCAAACCATCATTTATATTCATTTTCAACCAATTTCTCAATAAAAGCTGTGAAATGACAAATATATCATCTCATTTATATAAAAGCTAAAGAATTAATTGCAACCATAATCACAATTTTTTTTTAAAAAAAAGTACAAACAAATCTACAATAAATTATTTAAAATTTTATTTTTTTAAAAAAAATGCAAACAGGTCCCGATTAAATTTATTTAAAAAAATAAAAAGTGCAAACGAGTCCAAATAAATCATTAAAGAATTAAAAATTAAAAATATATTTTTATTTATTTAAATATAAGAGTATATTCGTCATTTCACAGATTTTATTGAGAAATTGGATGAAAATGAATAAAAATAATGATTTGTGCAATTAAATGTGTAATTAATGGTGAAAATACCAAAAAAAAAAGCTTGGGACGTTTTTTGCAATAATAAGAAATGTGGGGACATAATGTGCTAATTACCCTTTTAATAATTTATTTGTGACTTATTTGGACCTTTATTTAAAAATTGGGACTGTAATTGCAATTATTTTTTTCTTTTATTTAAAGAGAATTGTATATTGGTCATTTCATAATTTGTAATTGAGAAAATATGTGAAAATGACCTTTTGCGCAATGAAATGTAGAAATAATGGTGAAAATGCCAAAAAAATGAAGAGTTGAGACGTTTTTCACAATAACAATGAAAAGTGGGGGACGTTATGTGCTAATTACCCTTTGTTGGAAATTAACCCCCCCACAAAAATACGTTTTTAAATAGTGATTTGATCGAGAATGAATAGTTAAAAATAAGAAAAAAAATTTAAATTATATATAATATTATTTTATTAAAAAAATATATGATCTAAATAAAAAAGAGAAAAATATATTTTTAAAAATAATAGGGACCAAATAAAGGCTAAAATTAGCCTTTTAGTAAATTTTGATGAAAAATTAATAAATTTGCCCTTATGTGATCCACATTACTTCCAAAATAAATTTTTTTCTTTTTTCTTTTTAACCACACATTTTTCAATAAAATAATATTAAAAGTAAATTCAAAATTTTCCTTATTTTTAATCAAACGTTTTCTATCAAGCTACTATTTCAAAATGCATTCTCAAAAGAAAATGGGCTCAGTATGATTAAAAACTATCTCATGAAATGTGATTAAAATTAATTATTGATTTTAACTTAAATTAAAATCTCCATCAAACAAAGATTGCTTTAAATTGCACTATGTAACAAGCTCAATTAAAGATAAGAATACATAATTATATGATTTATTTAATTGGATCTCACGTTTAATGTCATTTAAACTGATGTTGTACACTAGTAGTTGCTAAATATCATTACTATATTTTAAAAGTTTGAAGTAGTTGAAAATATTAAATTAGTAAATTATTTATTTGCAAAATAAAAAATCAGTAATATTTCTTACAGACCAACCTATAGATTTCTTATTTTTTTCACAAGTTTTTGAAGTTCTAAGAATTTTATGTAAACGAACTGATTTCAAGTTTTTTAACATCCAACTTATACGATGCCCCTGTTCGAGCCCCATTTTTAGAGAAAAAAGCATTTTTAAATAGTAATTTTTGGAGAATAAGTGGTTGAAATTGAGTTTTGAAATAATAAATTTTCAAAAAAATATGTCTAGATTTAATAAAAAAAATATTATTTTTCCCTCCACTTTTATTTTTCAAAATGTTTCCACTGCATACTGATCTTGTAAATGAATTGGATAGAATCGAATTTAATTGAAATATTTTGGAATGTGTTTGATTAAGTATAGAAGTAATTAAAAAGTTAATTTTAAGTATATTTTTCTTTGTAAATTGTAATCATTTAAGGTAAAATATTTAATTTAGAGAAAGGTTGCTCATTTTAAAGTAAATATTGCTATATACTCAAATAAGTAATTTATTTATCACTAAGTTCGATTAATGAGAAATTATTTATTTTAAATTCACTTATTTACTTATGTAAAAACATTTAAACATAGTCAAATATGTTCTTAGTGATTAGAGAATCATTTTCCCTCCACACGCATAATTTTTTGTTAATTGAACCAAATTTTATTAAAGTTACAAAGATTTAGTAAGACAATTAGTTTTCCTCTACATTTATATTTGAAAAAGTTTCAAAATATTATGTAGTAAATGAAACAAATCGAGTTAAATTAGAAATTAATGGTGTTTGATTCTTTTTCCAAATGGACCAAATTTTATAATGATAGACGTAACCTATGTTTGAATTTGAAAGAAGAAAAATAATGAATACTCAAATCTTTTACTAATTAATTATTTATAGTGATTTTAATTATACGATAGTTATAAAAATAGTTCATTTCAAGATAAATAAAGAAAAAAATTTAATTTCATAGAAAATTGTGAAAGTAAAAAAAATAAACCGAAATTATAAAAAGTTTATTATGTACGTTTCTCTTTTGTCAGCATCAAAGTAGATCAGTACATATTTCATTTGATGTTTGAGGATAATCACCACTTTTTATAACCAAAGTGGCTTGCATAATGAGTTTACATACATCGTTGAGTGAAGTCCGCGTGATTGAAAGTATATGAATTTAAAAATTTTGAGGACCGTAATAGGATTAGCTCGCCAAAGTAAGGAATGCCACAACAACCCTATGTCAATTAATTGCATATTCATTGACATTTCTTCCACTCTTTAATTCCGTGTTTAACTTAAAAAGATAATAGTTAAATATCTAAGCAAAATCAAATACGCGTAGTATTTTCAAAATTTTTAAGTTCAAATTATTATATCGCTATGCTCGTATCATTATGGTCGAAATATATTTCACAGTCACTATCGGCTTAGGAGTTGGGACTAACAACTCCCATTAATTCTAATGGGCACTTTAGATGCTAAAACTTGATTATTATTCATTTACATAATGATAATACCAAATTATTTGCTATCATTAAGTTTAGTATACTAGTAATACAATATATTTTAGTTGGCGTCTTTAGACATAAAATTAATTTTGATTCATTTACTTAATGATAATGCAATTTTTTTTTTGCTATGATTAATATTAGGTAATAAGCACACTATGAATTCCCATTGACGTATTTAGACTTGAACTAGAAATGGTTCATTTACATAATGATAATACAAAATTATTTGCTATGATTAATATTAGTTAATTAGGCATGCTATGAATTCCATTGGACATCTTTAGACTAGAATATGATTATATATGATTCATTTATAATATAAAATTATATGATATAATTAAGATTAATTAATTGGGCATATACCACCTATTAAAATGGTTTAGTAAAGCAAGGCAACAAAACGTGGCAAAAAAATCTATAAAAGATAATGAAACATTATGTACAAGTGCATAAGATGACAACTCATGGGCCACTATATTCTCCTCATGGGGAACATGTCAGCAAGAATCATCGTTGACCTCACTGAAAGGCTTTGAAATATCATGAAGAAGCATCCCACTTGGTTGCAAATTGGACGTCCATCTATAATTATTTTATCATCACAATCACGGATAATCACTCTCAATAAATTGTAGCAAGACTGTTCTACTTAGCAAGTTGTGGACCCTTGTGGAGGGCTAGGCATTCAGCATCAACCACAAAGAAAGAGCCTGCCACCTAGAGGTGGCAATTGAGCCGAGCGGCTCGTCGACTCGTAAAAAAACGGCACGTGAGCTGCTCGGGCTCGTCAAAAGACGAGCTCCAGTCCGAGCCAAGCATGCGGCTTGCTAGGCGAGCCCGCTCACCCACTAGCCGAGCTCGTGGGCACGTCCAATGTGGAGGGTTTTTTTTTTTAAAAGGGTTTATCTTTAAAAAAAAAAATTTGACGAGCTCGTGTGGCTCGGCTCATTGCCACTTCTACTGCCACATGTCTAGACATAGTTACTGTTATGCCTCTTCTAGCGAGGCTCCAAATGTAACCGCATGGTGCCACACGAAATGTGAAATTGGGCCCGCACTTCACATCATTATGTCCCAAGTGGCAGTTTTGGACGAACCCCAAGAGAGGCTGAACCTCTATGGAGTAGCCGAACTCATTTGATGGAGTTGACCCCATATGGGACGCCGAACCCTCATGGACGAGGCGAGGTTGAATCTTCAATGAATGATTGATGTAACAACTCATTACTATATACAAAGTCAACATGTCAGATCTAAGCCCTATGAGTCAGATTTAGGGTGGCAAAAAGGTTGTAACGTTAAATGCATTTGATTGATTGATGCCTTTGATAGGATGCCTTGGTTATGTGAACGAGGCTACGTGCCTTCATATCTAACGGTTCCTATTCATCATCTTTTACTATAAAAACTCACACTTTGTGCTATTCCAAGGTACTGTAATTTTAGACTCTCAAACTATAATTTTGGCAATCTTTCTTTGCTCTCTCTATAAAGCTCAAAGTCGAACCACTTTTTATATAAGAGGCTTGCATCTAAAGCACCTCCCACACTCAAAACACTTATATTGTCCACTGACTTGATCATATGAGTGCAAGCGACAACCTCCACCACCATCAGAGAAGGCCAAATGTAGCTAACGATTCGTCTTAGTGTGGAGGAATAGACTTGTGTTAAAGCGAAAGGCCTTGAGATTTGTGGCCACATTGGATGTAAAAATTTCAAGGTCAACAGTTGCCACCACTCTTTCCTCATCATCCTTTGTGACCGCTCCAATTTCCATATAGCTGTCCATCCTCACATTGGCATCAATGTTTAGCTTGAGTTGCAGAGCTTCTTGTGGCCTCCAATATTCCCCATTGACTCTCTTCACCTCATCAACTCTCCCTAAGCTATATCTAGTATTTCACCAATGGCTTCCAATCGGCATACAGCCCTTCATGCGACACCTTGTTCTGATTATTTATTCATGAATATGTAAGGAACGCGTGTGTCTATTAGAAATAAGGTGTGACTCGAATTCTATTTAGAAGATAATTGAGATTTTTTATTAAAGTCGACTTAAGAAGAATTTTATTTGGAATGCTATTTCGGAATCCTATTTAAAGTCTATTTGACAAATTCTAGTTAAGTTATATTTTGAAACCCAGTTAAAAGTTTGAAATTTGTATTGGACTTAAAGAGATCAAAAATATGGACAAGGAAATTTTTGGGCAACAGTACTGGCGCTGGGTGCCTAAAATGGGAGTTTCAACGCCATTCGGAGTCAAAGGGATATAATTCAACTTGAGACGCACCGCCCAGCTCCACACAGAGCGCTACCCTGCCGCGAGCTAACTACTCGAGCGGTGCGCACTAGTTACTTGCCTAGAGCTTAAGTGTCGGTGTTATTTGAGCCCAAATCTATTTCGTGTTTTTATGAATTTTGAGCATTCTATTTCATCTATATCTCTACTTTTAGGGCTTGAAATATCCTCTATATATATTTAGTTCTTCATTGTATTTTAAATTAAGTTAGACAAATTTGTACAGACACAAAATTGTTGTATTATTTCTTCATATTTTAGTGAATTCTCATTTTCTCTGCAAATTATCTTGTTCTAGTGCGTTTCTGATCAATTACTTTATATTGCATTTTTTATGATATTTCGCTTTTGAATCGCATTATAAATTTTTCGTTGTGATAGGTAAATATGCAAGTAGTATTCGTTCAGATGAATTTGGACGATGTATTGTTGGAATTCGACAAGACGCCTACAACTTGGAATCAGGAGAGGAAACAACGTAGGGATCGAAATGCCCTATCACAAATTTATTTTCATCTTTCAAATAATATTCTTCAAGAAATTTTGAAGGAGACGTCCACCGATGCGTTATGGTTAAAAATGAAGCAATTATGCATGACGAAGAATTTTACTAGCAAATTACACTTGAGACATCGTCTATATTCTCATCATATGGCAGAAGATACATCATTTGAAGATCACCTAGCTGTTATTAAGGAAATCATTTCTGATTGAAACCTTAGAGGTTAAATTTGATGAAGAAGATTTGCGTTTGATTTTATTGTGTTTGTTATCTGCTTCATATATGTCTTAGAGACACGATCTTATATAGTCTTGATACTCTCACAATTGAAAATTTCTGTGATGCTCTATATTTAAAAGAGAAGATGAAGCATCTCGTTAGAACTGAGACTAATGGAGATGGCCTTATTATTGATAGTGGTTGTGTAAAGGGAAAATTATGGTCTAATTTCAAAAATAAAATTTGTAATTATTGCAAGAAGAAATAACACTTGGTTAAAGATTTCTATAAGTTGCAAAATAAAGAAAATTGGCTACAACTAATCAAAAGGGAAATAAATTAGATACTTTAGGTGAAGCTAGTGTTGCAGAAACGTTCACAATGATAGAAAACTTTTGATTATTTTTTACGACGACTCCAAACCTAATGAGTATTAGATTTTTGATATGGTTTATACTTTTTATATGTGTCCTAATTGAGATTTGTTTACAACATATAAAGAAGTTTCCAAATGTGTTGTGGTGATCGGTAATAATGCACCTTGTTGGATAGTTTGTTTTGAAAATGTTAGAATTAAGTTGTTTGATGGAAATCTCGGAACACTTGATGCAGTGGGCATGTTTTTTACTTGAAAAAAAATATTATCTTCTTAAGTACTCTTAACTTGAAGGGGTACAAATTCATTGGTGAAGACAGAGTCATGCAAGTTCGTAAATGTGCTCATATTGTATTGCAGGAACAGAAAAAATCTCAATTATATGTCTTGCAAAATTATATAGAATCTTTGAAAATCAATCAGTATAAATTTGGAGCTTAGGTGGATTGTAAGTTTGGTTTAGTACCGTCTGAGTTTTGTCTGGGGTCTACTTTGATGAATACATTTAAGTCAAGTTCGAAAGTTATTAATAATCTCGCTTTGGCACCATTACTAGCGTGTCATTGTTTTCAATTGCTAGAAACAGACCTGTTTGTAATATTTGGCCTTCATATAGGTACAAATATGCTGATTTAGTTGAGTATGCTTTGAATGTGGTTGAAAGTGTTGATTCTAGTCAAAATCCTTCTATTAAAGCACTTTGTGATGACTCTGTTACAATTTTTGTTTCAGTATGATTTGGTGATTATTAATCTCGTTTGATTTTGTTGTTCGTGATTCGAGCAACTTTGGTGTCCAGATAGTTCTTAAAATTTTGTTGATATTCAGGTTTTTGAGTTTGAACCTATTTGGATTGTGGTAGAGGTGGAGAATATTTTCAAGTTGAAAATTTTGATGGAGAATTTTGTTTATGTTTTCGATGCATAGTTGAAGTTTATTCCTTACAGTGGAATTTGTCTCCAGGTAGACAATTTTTAAAGTTTACTCATTGTAGTGGAATTCGTGTCAATGTGAAGTTTGTTAGATATAGGGTGTGACTCGAATTTTATATTGAAGATAATTGGAAATTTTAATTAAAGTCGACTTAGGAAGAGTTCTATATGGAATGCTAGTCTTGAAATCCTATTTAAAATCTATTTGGCAAATTCTAGTTGAAATTCTATTTGAAAAACCCAATTGGGAGTTTGAAATTTGTGTTGGATTTGACGAGGTCAAGATTTGGATAATAAAAAATTTGGACAGCATTACATGTGCTTGGGTGCCAAAAACGGGTACCTCAGTACCATTCGAAGTCAAAGGTATCGATTCAACCCGAGATGCAGCTCCCAA
The DNA here is from genome assembly GCA_903798385.1 of Fraxinus cuspidata. Classification (NCBI taxonomy): domain Eukaryota; kingdom Viridiplantae; phylum Streptophyta; class Magnoliopsida; order Lamiales; family Oleaceae; genus Fraxinus; species Fraxinus cuspidata. Next base: position 16,548 of record CAIGRP010090411.1, read on the forward strand.
CACCCCAATGTTGCCCTTGTCGTGAGCTAACCGCTCGCCTGCTGCTCGAGCGGCGCACGACGCTAGCTAGCCACCCACTGGGAGCTCGAGTGCTGGTGTTATCCAGCCCAAGATCTGTTTTCGCATTTTGATGTGTTTTGAGCATTCTATTTCATCTATAAATTTACTTTTAGGGCTTGAAACGTCTCATATATATTTAGCTCTTCATTATATTTTGGATTAAGTTAGACAAATTTTTGAACACAAAATCATTGTATTATTTATCCATATTTTAGTAAATTCTCATTTTTTATGCAAATTATCTCGTTCTTACGCATTTGTGATCAATTACTTCGTATTGTGTCATAAACATATTATTCTTTTTTGTCTATTTTACAACAAATTAGTATCAGAACAATCTGGTATCCGTTTTATTCCTTACATGTTCTAATGATATACGTCAAATCAAGAATGAACATTCATCATCAAGTTTGATAACAAAGACAAGTGCACATAGTAAAATCACTGTCATTTGTTATTAATCATTAATCTTGATGGGTTACATACATCCAAGCAGATGATAAGATGATGTTTTATCTACACACTCTTCATTTTATGAATAATGGTTGAACATAACGAGTAATGGATTCTTAAAAAACTTTTAAAGGGGAAAAAGTTTAAACGAACGAGTTACAAAGCGGTGTAATCAAGAGAGTCAAACCAATCTCTAAAGGGAAAAACACTTGCATTATCCCATTAAACAAGGAAATCTTTGTCTAAAATACTGGAAACGAAAAAATGATATCCTCCGACGAATTTTGTTGCTTCATTGAGTGTTTCCCTACAAGTAACCTTTATATTCTCTTATGAATATTCGAATCGATCATACAATTCTGCTAGTTTACATAAGAAACACTTTACAATCAGACTCGTATGTTTAGAATATTCGAATTCTTGATAAAGAATGAGAATGCACAATAATTATGTACTTGCGTACATATATGTGCATGAAAGATGTATGTGCATTTTGGCTCTAATCTCAATATTCGAGTAAAACAAAAAAAAATTCTTGGTTTTGAATTCTTTTTGTATAACCTTTATATTAGATGCTAGTTGTCTAAAAATTGGTTCAACTCTGTTGACTTTTGTTTAAATTAAGAGCTATTCCATGATCAATAATACTTGTAGAAATTAAAAATATGTATTTAATAAAATAAATTTGTTGACAAATAGATAATTTTGAATCTCTTATACATATATGTAGATACTCTTGCATTAATCTACACCTTCTACAATTATAATGGTCCATGTTTTAAATTCATTGAACTAGTGATGTGTTGCTTGATTGTTAAATATTCTATTCCTTAAATATTGACTTACTGCAAACAAATTTAGGATCAATAACAGATTTATCATTTCATACCACATGTCAAACTAAGAACAATCCAAATGTTCGTGTGGCTAAAAAAAAGAAAGAAAAGGGTCGGAAGCTGAACTTAAAAATTGGATCAAAATCCTCCAATTAAATGATATTTTTCTTTTCTCTAATAAAATCGATAAAATTGTAGGATCTTAAATTCCTTAATAAATCCCATAATTAAGTCATTGTAGTATTGGACTTTATTTTCGGTACATTGACGTGAAATGGCGAAATAGAATGGAGATTCATCTATAACTAAGTGAATTGATTAGAGACTGCAATTTTCTTTACATGATTATGGCATTTGATTAAAGCTAAAGGTTAATATTTGAAGGACATGATAGGAAAATCAAGAACACAAACTGGGTATAAATAATATTATTTCTTTGGATATGTCAATGTTGTAGAGAGAGAGAGAGAGAGAGAGAGAGATGAGATCGGGGGATTCATATACGATAATGCGCAATATTGTGGGCCCTGTGTGTGACAAAGTTAATTGTAAGTAATATAATGAGACAGGCAACTTGCTTATGCATGGATGTCTACTCGATTTTTTAATTTATTTTTGTGCATTTATTGATGACAAGTATTAGGAATCCAACCGTGTTCGTCTTTAATTTATTAATATGTTGTTTCCATATTTATTTATAATTATATGAGAATATTTTATACAATTGGAAAATAAGTAAACAAAAATAGTTGACATGGCCATGCAAATATTTAAAAAATCAAGTCATACAAGGGTGCATATCAATGAGAAGAGAAATTCCAAAGCCAATTAAAAGAGGAGGGAAAAATGATGCACGAAAATGCATATAACTTTTAGTTTGATTATAGAATTTTTCGTTCGTGAGTACAATTCGGAAGCTTTGTTTGATTCTGCACATTTTTGCCTTTGTCAGATTTTCGGGGTCAAATTCTATCGTTTAGGGATTCGTTTTACGTTTCGTCATTTTTGTAGTTTTTTATTCTTAATTGAATTTGTTATGCCATTTCCTAGTTTAGTTTGATTTATTTACAGGATTAGAATCTCAATATGATTAGGATTTAATTTGAGTTTATAAATACGTGTTAAGGTTGTAAAAACATTACATTCATTTTTCTTATTAATAAGATATTTCACTTTTCTCGTTAATTAGTGAATTCTAATATTTATCACGTTCATTGGAACGAAGTTCGAGAAAATACTCATTCACATGTTACGAACAAAAATATTTTAGTACTATTCACATTTCCATCATGCGTCACACGAGCAATGTTTTTCAACTAGGTCGAATCAGGAAATGAGACTGAATTAAGCTATATTTGAGTACAAGAATAAAAAATAAAATTTTATTAGCTGTTTTCATTTTTATAAACTAGGGTAAATATAGGTAAGTAGGCCTAAAAACTAGAGTAAATAGTAGCATGGCCAGTCTTGAAATTGTGGATGCCCCGTGTGACATTTTAAAATGAAACTCCTTTTATTTTTTTACATGTCGTGAATAAGAAAAATACAAGTAAATACAAAATGGTAATGTTACGATATAAATTGTACTATTATAGAACAAGCAAACAAAGATTGATAGTAAAGTTTCTTTTTTCCTCTATTGGACTTATCTTCGTGGGTTAAAGGGGGAGAGAAAAATAGTTAAAAGGGATATGGGATTAACATTTCACTATTCACTTTAATGATTTGGATTTTGGGCTGCTGCTTATCTTGTTGGGTTGATAATTGATTAGTGAAGTAAATTGAGCATTTGAGATTGGACAGGTAAAATAGAGAGAGTATTTTTTTTTTTTGAAAGCAAGATTGTCTAAAATTATAAAAAGTTAGATATTTTTTTTCAATAATATGTTAAATATTACACGCAACCCCTTCGGGAGTGGCCGAGTTAGTAGAGCAGGTGAATGCGGAAATAAAAAAAAGTCACGAATTCGAATCCTCTGCCAACACGAAAATCAAAGTGTCGTGAAAGTAATATTTGAATGTGTGAATATTAATCAATTTAGAATTAATACTAAGAAATATATATGTGAAAATGAATGTTAAATCATTTATCAATTTCTCATGAAGTAAAACTGAATATTAACTAGCATACGAATAACGAAATGTATTTTTGAATGTAAATTCTAATTAACTTATAATTAGAATTTAATAATATCAAAATGCATAAATAAATATGAATATTAATTAAATAAATGTTAATGTTAATTAATTGAGAATTAACAGTAATGAATTCATGCATTAATGAAAGTATACAAGTGAAATGAATATGTCAAATGTACATGTACATTGATAGTAACTAAATGATTAAATATATATCGAAAAATAAAAAGTAAAATATTTTTGAAATAATTAAATTATAGTAATAGTATAATCGTCCAAAATATGATTCTCACTTGATAAAATATTTAATATATTATAGATATAATAATAATAATTTTAAAATTTAAAATTAATAAAATATTTTAATATATAGCCATTGTTTGATCTCCATTTTTTTCAAAATACATTGTCTTCTCTTTTTTTTCAACCATATATTTTTCAATAAAATAATATTACACGAAACTAAAAAAATTTTCTTTCATTTTTAACCATATATTTTTCATCAGTCAACTATTTCAAATGCATTTTACGCCAATAAATAGGGCTCAAAAGACCCATAATTACACACACACACACACACCTATAACAAAATTTTTTTTGGTACTCCTACAATATTGAGGTTATGTACACTCGCTCAACTCTCGCACCTGGGATCACCTCTAAATAGTAGCCAACGTCCTAGTCAACAGATCATTTTTAAATCCGTCTCCAACTTTGTCTTTCCAACAAATAAGTCCAAATTGGCGTCATTCATCCAATCAATCAATGGATGATTTCCATCCATTTCTCCTCGTTAGACAACCCATTTGACCATTATATTCAATATTTAAAAGGGTAAAATGGACCATTCGTTATTATTAGCTAAAATTTTTAACAATAAAACTAAAGAAGATGAAACTATGTATATATCCGAGGTTGCTGCCCATCATCACCCCCACGCCATTTTGGCAGCTTAAGAAGATATGTTGAGATGTGATGTATATATAAATTATACATAGGCATGTTTGATGTAGATATTAGAGAATAGATTTGAGAAAAATGATATTTTTTAAGAATATGTGATTAAAATTTCAGAAGAAGTTTAGAGTTCGTGTGTAAATTATTTTGTCGTGATAATGCGTTATTAAAAATGAATTTGAAAAAAAATAAATTTTAAAAATACAAATTTTGTTACATCTTCGATCCTAGACTTGAAAAGTTGATAGGTGTAGGAGTAGAAACGGGTTCAAGCCTCTTCTTTCACTCTCCTCACAACAAATCATGTCATGGTTCAGCTTGTTTAGAGAGTTGATTGGTGCCAGACTCAACTCTCCAAGCTTGTAGTCCACATAGCCTTTTCTAATAATTATTATTTTTTAAAATTAAATTAATTGTTGAATCTATAGCAGGTAAATTCACATATTTCTTGTTTGAACCCTTTATTTTTTTATTTTTATTATTTGAAGACTTGAGTTTTATTGCTGCGATTATTGTAATTAATTACTTAATCGATAATTATTTGATTTGTCAATAATAGCAAGATATGAGTTATTTATTTAAACCAAATGGCAAATAGTAAAAGTCAAAATATAAGTAGAAGATAAAGAAATACTTTAAGATTTGAAAAATTCGGCCGATACATGTAAATTATTTTCTAAGGCTTTGGGTGAATTATCAAGTGGGAAAGAAGGTGAAGTCATGATTCCTGACACCTTTTCTCTTCGTTTTAATCTCAAAATCAAATTTGTCAACATTCATTCATTAATTTATAAATAGTTTAGTAATTAACTAAAACAGCCACTTTCTTGTTAATTTTTACAACGGTTCAAATACTATTAGGTCACTGTTTGATAGGGTTTAAATTCGTATTTTTAGTAGATTTTGATAAAATTTGATGAAATGTGTAGTTGAAAAGTTATAGGACCAATAAAATACGTAGTTAAAATTAATTGTTGACTTATCTTAGATTAAAATTAAAATTTTAATCGATACCAAACAGAGGCTAAGATTAACTTAAGTTGATAATAGGCAGTTGCAAATAAAAGTGTTAATGCTATACTCTATCCATAAATTGTTAAAGCTTCCATAAAAGCTAGACTAAGCAATGGAGTACCTAGTATTTTTCCCTCTGTCTCGAGCCGCCTTGCGATACCCACTAAGTAGAGAAATCTATATGCATACATTACTGGAAATTAATTGTTGACTTAACTTAGATTAAAAAATCAAATGTTTGCACTTTTATATATCATATTAGCACATATATAATTCCCGTTTTTGTCTCGTTCTATCGAAACTCACTTTTTTTATTTCAAATTTATTTTCAATTACATATTTTTTCAATGACCAATAAAATACGGGACTTGTTTGAGTATTATTCTGTGTATAATGCATTTTGAAATAGTAGATTGATTGAGAATGTATGGTTAAAAACGAAGAAAAAGTTTTTGAATTGCGTTTATTATTTTATTGAAAAATATTTTGTTTAAAAGAAGATATGTAAAAATGTATTTTGAAAAAAATAGGGACCAAATAAGGTCTACATAAGTTATAAACTCAAAATTTTATCTTACTTTTTAACCACTCATTCTCTAAAAAATCACTATTACACAACATATTTTCCCTATAAATGGAGGCTCAAACAAACAAATAGTATGTATGGATAATTTTATTATAAACCATCAAAATGTTTGAACTTTTTCAGAAATTAATTTTTAAATAACAATTATTTCATAAAATTCTTTGCAAAAACAAAAGGAAAAGTTATGGCAAACGATTCTTTAATTGACAAGACTAATGACATCATTGATCCAATTGATAAATAACGTAGTACATGATCTTTTTGTTGCTTTCGTTGTCCTCGAAAACATTCGTGGAAGAAGGTCACTGGTGGAAATTTCAATGTGGGGAAAAGCAAGAGTCACAAATGGAAGACCATAAGTTCGCGAGTCAAGAAGCAGCATCGGAATATGACCCAAAAACCTTTTGTTCAAGGCCGTTTGATTGGGAAAGAAATTTCAATTGTTGTAAAATAAAAACACACCAAATTCATAGAAATTCGTTTTCCTTGAAAATAAAAAAAATGTAGACTAAAGTAATTGTTCTTTGAAATTCGATTTTCATTTCCACGCTGTAATCAAACGATCAAAATGGAATTCGTTTTCTTGAATTCATAGGAATTCATTTTCCTTGAAAATAAAAATAAAAAAAGTACCTTGAAATTCGATTTTTATTTCCACGCTGAAATAAAACGATCAAAATGAAATTCGTTTTTCTCAAGTGTGACATTTTTTATAAAATTCGTTATAATCAAACCTGCCTGACATCTTTCTTCTGGTGTAAGGTAAAAATATACTGTTCAGCTATTGTAAACTGAGAGGTCAAAGGTTAACATTGTGCGACGATCATCTTTTCCTTTCGAGTGCGCTTTGTACGGAAGATTCTTTTTTTGTTTTTTTAAAATTCTCCTCTTACTTCGTTACAAAGAAAACCCATTTATCTATGTGTATATATACTCTGTATTACTTCACCGCAAAGAAGTTTCATGCTTGCAATAGTCTTGCACTTACAGGCTTTTGTAATTTTCAGTTGTTGATAGCTAAAATACGCAAACGAGGGTGTAAAGTGACAATGGAACATTGTTCTTCAAGCACGAAAAGAGCACGGCCTAAGGATGAGTTTATTCGCTTGGTGTTTTCGTGGTCTCTCGAAGACATTTTTGATGAGGATCTGTACAGAAACCAGGTTTGTTACTCTTCTGGATTCTGGTGGTAAATGCTGAATTTTACTTTTAGATTGCATGGTGCTTAGCTCTTGTTTGAGCCCCCATTATTTGGTAAAAATATATTTTGGAATAGCGATTTTTCAGATAATTTAGATTTATGCATAAAATATTATTTTATCAAGAGAATATGAGATTGAAAATCGAAAAATGGGCTCAAACAGGGGCTTAAATTTGCATGTAATTAGAGGGGCTTTTATGCAATTGAGAGATTCGGTAGAGAACTTATTCATTAATTTGGGTCATTTCAGTAAGATGATCTAAGAGCATGTTTGCTTAAGCCTAAAAAGAAAACGCGAACTTGCATTTTTAATGTGAGCAATTTTTGTAACTAGTAAAACTCTCCAAATATGTTTGGCTAAACATGCTTTAGTAAAAAAAAGAGAGGGGGGGGGGGGGGGGGGGAATAACTTTTTTAAGATGGATGTATAATCATGATAGATTAGTTAAAATGATACATGCTAGCAAATAAGTTAAAATAGAGATAAAATGAAGTTCACTTACGAGGTCGTCTTAACATTAGATTGTTGTTGTTACTACTTTCTCTTAGTCTTAGTGACTAGCGAATCTTTATGTCGAACTTCTAGATTATTACTAATACTTTCATCAGAGATTTTCAGAATGTTTATATACATAATAGATGACGATACATGCTGCCTTTTGTTCATGTGGGTTGTACTAGATTAATTTTTAACAATACCAAGTTGCTTTTGTCTGCCTTTTTATCTATTTTTTTTATTAACTTTAGTTTCATTTAATGCATTTAGGTGGAGAAAATTCCAGAGTTGCATCAATCTGTGGATCAATATCTTGGTTCACATGTCTTCCCCTTACTGGAAGAAACTCGTGCGGAACTTGCATCTGCCATGGACGGTATTTATAATGCTCCTTTTGCTGAGGTGACAGCTCTTGATGCGGCAATACCTTACGACACACACACTTTGCTGTATAACGTAAAAGTTGACAGATGGAAAAACAGATTAGGCCATGGTGATAGGGAGCCATATAGAACCTTGCCTGGAGATGTTGTTTTGCTTTTAAATAGGAAACCTGAATCGGTTGCTGACTTGCAACAAGTTGGATGGACATGGACTTTTGCTTCAGTGACTAATATTGCGGAGGTTGAGAATGATGATAATTGTAAGTCCACTGATTTCAAAGTAAAAGCTGAGAATCGCATTGAAGTTGAAGATGGACAGCACATGTCACTTTACGTGGTTTTTTTGGCAAACATAACGACAAATCAAAGAATTTGGAATGCATTGTGCATGCGTACAAACCTAGATATCATTGAAACAGTATTGTCCAAGAATGATCGGGTAAGTTACGATGCTAATTTGAAGGTTGATTCAAGCTATGTATGGAGGAAATATATATTTAGAACTTCTGACCAACTTTCTCTTTATCAGTTATCATCGTTACAATTTTTCATATTCTCCTCGTACATTTTTTTGCCTTTCATATGTTTGTAGCTCATGGCATTTATCGACCAAAGATGTTTTGGGTTATATGATTAAAACCTAGGAACACTTTTTGCTTGTATTACAAGAAGTGTTGCAGAATCTGTGATTGATAAGTTTGTCTTAACTTTTCTTAATTAGCTGTAATCGTTGTATATATCCTCCTGTATTGATTGATAAAATATACAGAAATCATATCTGTCCGCATTGCATTATGCTTGCTGCGACCCGTTAATAAAAATTGTGCCCGTGTCAAGCCCTTAATAAAAACTGAATTAGGCCTGCACACGAAGGGGCATGTTAAAGGCTAACGCCTAACTTTAAATAAATAAACGTGTCTCCTTTCTAGAGCCTTGAATTTTTGGATGTGGTGGTTCAACAAAAAGGTTAGGTAAATGTTTCCCTTTGTACCATGTCTTTTGCTAATTTTGTGTTTATGTGATTATTTTGCCTCTGTTCACAAAGGCAGCTGAAGCTATTTGTCTATTTTGAATACTGCATATTGCTAATAACAGTGGTTTTAATCAACATGTGTATTTTTCTCAAAACAGGACGAAGAAGTTTGTGAACTTTGTTCTCTCCAAGGTGATACACAGTCAGATATAAAAATCGGACCAAATGCATTGTTGAAGCTAAATAAATCACAAAATGAGGCAATAGTGGCTTCTATTCTGAGAATGCAATGTAAGCACAAGTCTTCAGTCAAACTCATATGGGGTCCTCCTGGAACTGGGAAGACAAGGACTTTAAGTTTTATGCTATTTAATCTCTTGAAAATGAATGTAAGAACACTTGTTTGTGCTCCAACAAATGTAGCAATCACAGATCTGGCTTCTCGGGTGATCAAACTAATGAGGGAATCTTTTGAAGTTGAACCTAAGAAGCTCTTTAGAACTTGTCATTTGGGTGGCGTCCTTATCTTTGGGAATAAGGATCGTCTGAAATGTGGCTCAGACATTGAGGAAATATTTCTTGATTATCGTGTGGATAGGCTTGTAGAGTGCTTTGCATCTCTAACTGGTTGGAAGCACTGTTTATCTTCCATGATTTCTTTTCTGGAGGATTGTGTTTCTCAACACAAGATCTATGTGGAAAATGAGTCGATAAAAGCTAAACAAAGTCAAGAGGATGAAGTTCAAAAATCAAAGGCGAAAAAAGAGAATGAAGTTAAAAAATCAAAGGCAAGAAAAGAGAATGAAGCTGAGATCTATGTGGAAAATGAGTCGATAAAAGCTAAACAAAGTCAAGAGGATGAAGTTCAAAAATCAAAGGCGAAAAAAGAGAATGAAGTTAAAAAATCAAAGGCAAGAAAAGAGAATGAAGCTGAAAAATCAGAACCAGTATCTTTGCTGGAGTTTACTAGAGACAGGTTGAGTCATACAGCAGTGCCTCTCAGAACATGTTTGTCGAAATTTTGTACTCATTTAGCTAGAAGTTGCTTGGGTGATCAAACTTTTCAATACATGGTACAACTCGTTTCTTTGCTCGACTCTTTGGAAATATTGTTGTTTGAAGACAAATTGACACCTGAAGAATTGGAGAATATCTTTTCACATCAGGGAACAGTTGATTCTTTCCAATCATCTGTTGATGCATCATCCTTACTCTATACGAAGACCCAGTGCCTCTCTATTCTAAAATCTATCAAGCGTTCTTTAGAAAATCTTGATTTCCCAAGTGCGATGAATAAAGCTTCTATAATGGAATTCTGTTTCAAAGACGCTTCCTTGATATTTTGCACAGCTTCTACTTCATATAAGCTACACTCGGTGGATATTGAACCAGTCAAATTGTTGGTTATCGATGAAGCTGCTCAATTAAAGGAGTGTGAATCAATTATACCTCTTCAGCTCCCAGGCTTGAGGCATGCTGTTCTAGTTGGAGATGAATGGCAATTACCAGCGACTGTTATCAGCAAGGTAAGCATGATGGTACAGTAAGGGTCAGTGAAACTTGAATAGTGCCTGACGTTTCCTTCTAAATACTTTGTATTAATTAATATATACATATATACTTTCACAGTTGTCCGAAGAGGTTGGCTTCAGAAGAAGCTTATTTGGAAGACTGAGTTCATTGGGTCATTCTAAGCATCTGCTTGATATGCAATACAGAATGCATCCAGAAATTAGCCACTTCCCAAATTCAAATTTCTATCTGAAGAAGATCATAAATGCACCCAATGTGAAAGATAAAAGCTATGAACGAAGGTATCTTCCTGGGAGAATGTTTGGTCCTTATTCGTTCATAAACGTTCTTGAAGGAAAAGAAGAAATGGATGATTTTCGTCATAGCCGAAGAAATATGGTTGAGGTAGCTGTAACTGTAAAGATAGTGAAAAAACTCTACAAAGGTAATGGTTTCTTCCTTTTCCTGTCCATCTCTGTAATTTTGTCTTGGCTTAACTCTTATCTTTATATATCAACAGTTTACTTCCCATTGCTGTAATAATATACCGATTTCCCATGATGAACATAATAATTACTATTGAAAACTGGCATAATGAAACTTCATGCTTAGTACATTGAAAAATCACACAAGACTAGTATTGTATTGTTCTGCGAGGTCTTGATAGCATCTCCTTTATATTAGAATAATTGTCATACGTTCTTCACGAATAATGTACATATATTGTCTAAAAACATGGACACTCCGGTGGAAAGTTAAGGATTATGTTAGAACTTGAGTTACTGCTTATTTTGTAAGCAATTTGGCGAATCTCTTAAATGATTACTGTGTTTCTATGGTGAGGAGGGACGTTGATACTTTTATGCATACAAGTGCCCTATATTAACAATTTTCTTTTACGTACACTATGAACAGAATGGAGTGGTTCACAAGAAAAACTTAGCATTGGTGTAATATCTCCCTATGCTGCTCAAGTTTTGGCAATTCAAGAAAAGCTAAGGGCTGAAAACCATGAGGGGTTTACAGTTACAGTGAAGTCCATTGATGGATTTCAAGGTGGAGAAAAAGACATAATAATTATATCTACTGTAAGAGCTAATAATGGTGGCTCCATTGGTTTCTTGGAAAGTCCTCAGAGAACTAATGTTTCTTTGACAAGAGCTCGGTATTGGCTCCCACAATCATTCTTTTACTTTACTTGTAATTTTTTTCTTTGAAGATTATGATGCTTACAGGCTTTATACTTCGTAGACATTGTCTCTGGATCCTAGGGAATGAAAGAACACTGCAAAATAGTGAGTCAATATGGCAAGCTTTAGTACATGATGCCAAGAATCGTCAATGCTTTTTTAATGCTGATGAAGATAGCGACTTGGCCAAAACAATTATAGATGTTAAGAAAGAACTAGATCAACTTGACGATCTACTCAATGGAGAGAGTATACTGTTCAAAAGTGCAAGATGGAAAGTATGCATTTTCTTGTTTACTGCTGCTATTTATCATTGAGATTATGCTGCTATAGAAACGAGTATCTAACTATAATGCATGCCTAAACAATCTTAATTTGACGATGATTGATCTGCCAAATCTTGTTTTCTTTGTCTTACTCGTGCACTCTGCTATATGTAAAACTATCCATAACATTTTATAGTTGAGTTGACCGGTACAAAAATGATCAAAAATTTTCTTTTGTAACCATGTAATTCTTTGCCCCTTTGTTATCTTGATGCGGAACACCATAGTTAATCCAAATTTCTCTTTTCATTGACTATCTACTTATGGGTACATACTTTTTTCTTGAATTCATTTTTACATATGTAACTCAGTCAAACTTAACTCAAATCATTTTTCATCCCATTTTTTGCCTGATGTTCGTTCCACTATAATTTTAACGAACTCCACCTATCCCTATGTGGGGGGTTTGGCATGAACCCATATGTGTCCATTAACAAAGGCAAATTATATGTGGGAGGGGGACTAGAAGCCTTCACCTCGAGATGTACAGAGACGAGAGAAAGAAAAATGAGTAGAGAAAACATCTTTAAAGCATCTAGAGGAAGTACTACCTCCTTCGTTAGAAAGAGACCAAATGAATCATTGTATTTAATTGGATGTTTCTTCCTTTCCAAATGACTTCATCCATTGATTATTTTTTTTAACATTCTTTACTTTCACAAACAGGTTTTATTCAGTGATAACTTCAAAAGTTCATTTGAAAAACTGATATCCTCCCGCGTGAAAAAGTCAGTAATGAATCTTTTACTGAAGATTGCTAGTGGATGGCGACCGAAGAGAAGAAGTGTGGACTTGATGTGTGAGAGTTCCTTGCAAATTGTGAAACAATTTAAGGTTGAAGGTTACTATGTTGTTTGCACAATTGATGTAATGAAAGAAATGAACTACATGCAAGTTTTGAAGGTCTGGGATATATTACCTTTAGAAGTGGTCCCAAAATTGTTGAGGCGTCTTGATAGCATATTTGCTATGTATACAGATGATTTTATCCACCGCTGTAAGGAGAAATGTATAGAGGGGTAAGTCATTTTTGAAACAAAATGTTGTGATATGGTGAATTTCATTTACCCACACAATACGATGCCACGGTTCTCAAGTGAATAATCTTTATTTTGTCTCTTTTTTATCTAGGAATTTGGAAGTTCCAAAGATCTGGCCAATGTCCCACGATATAGTCCGGTATAAGAGTATCATCAACAACAACATATTAGATGATGATTCAAGTGGTTGCATGGTAGAATGCAGAAGTTATGTTGAAAATTCCAAAGTGAATGAGAGTTTGCTGTTGATGAAATTTTACTCTTTATCAACCGGTGTTGTGCACCATTTGCTATCTGACCAAGACTGCAGAGAACTTGATCTCCCATTTGAGGTTACAGATGAGGAGCGTGAAATAATTTTATTTCCCAGGAGCAGTTTTGTATTAGGTCGATCGGGGACCGGGAAAACAACTATTTTGACTATGAAGCTTTACCGGAGAATAGAGCAGCACTGCCTTGCTTTAAATGGTTTTAGTTCCGCTGAGAGTTGTTTGTCCATGAGCAATAGTGCTGATGAAGGTACATGTATGGGTGAATATAAGGACAATGTCTTGCATCAGCTTTTCGTTACTGTCAGTCCTAAACTCTGTTATGCCATCAAACAGCACGTGTCTCGGCTGAAAAGGTGAGTTTCATTAATGTAATGTGATGTGTTACTAAAATATCTTAGTGTTTTGTTTACCGCTATCAATCTTCATATCTATTATTGTTTCGGTGTTCTTATTCTTTTTTTACTCGATATATTGATCTTAAATTTTGGCAAGAAATAATATTGTAATGGCTGTTTTCAACTGATACTATGAATAGTAATGTAGCTCCAGTTTGGTGTATATTAAAATCTCAAGTCAAAGTCAACAACTAATTTAATCACAACTCTTCGTGACTTTTATCAAAATTTACTAAAAATATGATGTTGGCGACCTATTTCTCCAAATTATGTTGAAGTTGGGTCAGTGAATTTGATCTTATTTAAGCCCCTCATATTATCAAACTGGTTGAAAATAATGAGTTGACTTGCATATTTCATCAAACAGGATACTTTATTTTGTTTTGTGCGAAGATAATTAAGCAATGACAGTATTATAATGTTATTAGTACTAGTGGGTGCACACATGGAGCATTTTGCTTTTGCTCATTGAGTGCAAGTGTAAACACTTTTTTGCACATAAAATTAATTCATTCTTCGGCCTCGGTACAAAATATTTTCACTCTACAGTTTTCCACTCTGTTTAGCCAACTGCCTTGGGGTGTTCTGATTCATGGTAAGACCCTTTAGATTGATAGGAAACATTGTGACTTTGACCATGGTTCTCAAAGAGTTGAAAAAAAAATTGATCTTTGGCATATTGTTTGCCTCGAGTGTTCTAATTCATGGTAAGACCCTTTAGATTGACAGGAAACATTGTGACTCGGACCATGGTTCTCTAAGAGTTGAAAAAACACAAATTGATCTTTGGGATATTGTGAAACCAGTGGCTGTCATTGTAAAGATAATATAATAAGCTCACGATCCTTGTCAAGGTAAAAAAATAAATTAGAAAGGACTTTTGATTTTTATTATTGGTGCTAGTCACTCCTTTCATTTCATGTAAGATTTAGAATGACTTGGAAGATAAATATATCATACTAGTAATATTTTGATGATGATTTGACCTTGGTAAAATAGTCTCAGCTCATCTATTCACCTTATGATCAATATTATTTATTGGTACCTTGATTTCAGTTTAGTTTCAAATAACTTGAAAGTTGATACATTTTCTTCTATTTCTCCACTCATAGTGAATTGCTCTTCTTCAATTAAGGAAGATTTATATATATCCGGAACTAAAATTTTTATTTTTGGTTTTGAAAAATCTAATACTTGATTTTATTATACTCAACATCGTTCTTTCTGACATTTCTAATATTCACAGCTTTGCTGGTGGTGGACAATTCTATAGTGATGACAGTTCTATTGATGTGGATGATATCGATCAAATGGCACAATTTCAGGACATTCCTGATTCATTTGTTGGAATTAAACCAGAAAAGTATCCTCTTGTTATTACACTTCAAAAGTTCTTATTGATGCTCGATGGTTCTCTGGGTAATTCATTCTTTGAGAAGTTTCCAGATCTGAAGGATTTTTCTCAAGATAAAAGAAGTTCGAAATCTGTGGTATTGCAATCTTTCATGAGGAAAAAGGAGGTTAACTTTGACCATTTCAAATCCTTTTATTGGCCACATTTCAATTCAAAGTTGACAAAGAATCTCGAACCTTCAAGAGTATATACTGAGATAATGTCTCATATAAAAGGAGGCTTGCAAGTGGGGGAAGCATGTGATATTAAGCTAAACAGGGAAGACTATCTTTCATTGTCTGATAAGAGGGTGTCTACTTTTTGTGCTCAGGAAAGGGAGGCCATCTATGATATTTTTAAGGACTATGAGAAAATGAAGATGGAGCTTGGTGAATTTGACCTTGCTGATTTGGTGATCGACCTTCATCATCGGCTAAATAATGCGAATTTACCGGGTGGAAAAATGGACTTTGTATATGTTGATGAAGTGCAAGACCTTACCATGAGACAAATTGCTTTATTTAAATATATTTGCAAAAATGTTGATGAAGGCTTTGTATTTTCAGGCGATACAGCACAAACTATTGCAAGAGGAGTTGACTTTAGGTTTGAAGATGTGCGTTGTTTATTCTACAAGGAGTTTCTAACGAAAACAAAAAAAATTGAATGTGGAAGTAGAAAGGAGAAAGGACATTTATCAGATATGTTTAACTTGTGCCAAAATTTCCGTACTCATTCTGGTGTTCTCAGATTAGCGCAGAGCGTAATTGATCTTCTTTGCCATTTTTTCCCTTATTCTATTGATGTATTACCACCTGAGACTAGCTTTGTATATGGTGAGCCTCCAGTTGTGATCGAGCCAGGTAGTGATGAGAATGCAATTATCACTATTTTTGGATGTAGTGGAAATGTTGGCAAAATGGTAGGTTTTGGCGCTGAGCAGGTCATATTAGTGCGTGATGACTCTGCAAGGGAGGAAATATCTGACTGGATTGGACATCGAGCTCTTATTTTGACCATAGTGGAGTGCAAGGGCCTTGAATTTCAGGTGAGTAATTTGTGCCTCTTTCATTTTCTCCCTTTCACAAGTTACTTTCGAAAGCATTGCATTATGTAAGATACTATCTCATCTCAAAACATTATTAGACGCAGAAATTACGCGAGTGATTTATGTTATGCTAATACATTATTGCTGTTTATTCTCACTAATGCTGCACATTGCGCTTCAGGATGTGTTACTATTCAACTTCTTTGGCTCTTCACCCCTGAGGAGTCAATGGAGAGTAATCTACGAGTTCTTGAAAGAAAAAGACTTGTTTGATTCCAGTTTTCCCAAGTCCTTTCCAAATTTTAGCCAATTAAGACACAATATCTTGTGTTCTGAACTAAAACAATTATATGTGGCCATTACTCGAACAAGGCAAAGATTATGGATTTGTGAAAATGCTGAAGAGCTTTCCAAGCCAATGCTTGATTATTGGAGGAGACTTGGCCTTGTGAATGTGAGGAAAGTTGATGATTCACTAGCACAGGCAATGCAAAGAGCAAGCAGCCCAGAGGAATGGAAATCTCAGGGAATTAAGGTTACAGTGCTTTTCTACACATTTTTTCCTTTCACCTATTCCGTTAATTTGTTACCCTCTTTGGTATTCCGTTTGATGCTTGGTTATTGTGTTGAAAAATTGGTCTTATGTACTTCTACCAGCTCTTTTGCGAAAAAAATTATGAGATGGCCATCATGTGCTTCGAAAGAGCTGGAGAACCAACATGGGAAAAACGAGCTAAAGCTGCTAGCCTTAGGGCATCTGCTGATCATATGCGTGGTTCAAATCCCAAAGAGGCCCGTATAATGCTTAGAGAGGCTGCCGAATTATTTTCTTCTGTTCATCAAACAGATTCTGCAGCTGAATGTTTTTTTGACTTGGAGGAATATGAAAGAGCAGGTGCATTATAGTTTGTTGCACAAAATATTAAAAAACCGCTACGCACTATAGATAGTCTTTCTAATGCATTGCATACATCCTAATTATTTTTATGAGTATATTTTAATGAAGTCTGCATTTTTTTCCTTCGTTTAACTTTCGTAGTCTTCTGAATGTTAAAATATTTTTAGCGATGCATCAATTCTGAAATTTCCACTCTGCAAGGTGCTAAATTGTTTATTCGTATATTCTACTGTTTAAGAAGGAAGGTGCACCTAAATACCATAAATATGAGCTATGTTTATGTGGTTCCCTATTAATATATGACAACAAATTGATTCACAAGAAAATCCTATTCAGGAGTTGACTAATTTGCAGTTCCATCCATCACTTGTGTTTCTATATTTGCTCCTGGCTGCACCTTTATGTGAACTTTTGATTTCACATTATTTTAAGTTTTATATGAACACTTCTTTATGTTTATCGTTCTTGTATCTCATAGCCTTCCTTTTGATTCTAAGTTCAGCTATTTTCATAGTAATGAATATATTGTTACTCATACTTTTATGTTTACAAACTATAATCCGCATAACTATTGCTGCAGGAAGGATTTATATGGAAAAGAGTGGCGAATCAGAGCTAAGAAAAGCTGGTGAATGTTTTACTCTAGCTGGACGCTATGAGCTCGCAGCAGAAGTTTATGCAAAGGGAAACTTCTTTGTAGAATGCTTGTCAGCTTGCAATAAAGGGAAATGTTTCGAGATTGGCTTGCAATATGTTGAGCATTGGAAACTACAAGCATCACTAACTGATGGTATGATGAATAGGTTTAAAGATTTGGACAAAATTGTACAGGAGTTTTTGGAGAGTTGTGCTCTGGATTGTCACAAGTGTAATGATAGAGCATTGTTGATGAAATTCGTTCGAGCTTTCCACACAATGAAATCCAGACGATACTTCTTGAAGTCTCTTGACTGCCTTGAAGAGCTTTTGGTTTTGGAGGAAGATACAGGAAACTTCATGGAAGCTGCAGAAATTGCAAAAGTGATTGGAAATCTTCTACTAGAGGTTGATCTTCTTGGGAAAGCGAAGCATTTTAGAAATGCCTCTTTACTTGCCCTGGCCTACGGGCTTTCTTGCTCTTTATGGGATTCTGGAGGTAAAGGTTGGCCCCTCAAGTCATTTCCTCAAAAGCAGGAACTTTTAAGTAAAGCAATTTCATTTGCAGAGAAGGAATCTAGAAGTTTCTATGAATTCGTTTGTGCAGAAGTTGAAATTTTGTCACATGAGCGGGGTAATTTGTTTGAGTTGATGCAGTGTTTCAGCGGTTCACAGAAGCACGGAAGTCTCACGGCTGAAATTCTGTCTGTCAGAAAACTTCTAGATGCTCATTTTCAATTACATCCGGTGAAGTATGAGTTGGAACTTGAATTTCCTAATGACTTGAAAAA
The DNA here is from genome assembly GCA_903798385.1 of Fraxinus cuspidata. Lineage (NCBI taxonomy): Eukaryota > Viridiplantae > Streptophyta > Magnoliopsida > Lamiales > Oleaceae > Fraxinus > Fraxinus cuspidata. Next base: position 35,147 of record CAIGRP010090411.1, read on the forward strand.
ATATTCAGAAGAAAGAATTTTGCAGAACCAATTGTCTCCCAGAACTCTATTTTACCTTTGGAATTTATTCAAGGAGAACATTTTGGGAATCCTAGAATGTCTTGATTGTCTCGAGAGAAAAGACATCAGCGAATGCGACCGAACTGTTGACTTCTGTTTGCATTATTTTGGCATCAGGAGGCTGTCAAATAATCTGAATGTAACCTATCGCCTGCTGAACCCTGCTGCAGAATGGGTAAAAAATATTAATGGGAGGTTCTTACGGCGGCAAAGAGAGGTGGTGACACTTGAAGCTCAACATTTTGTTTCCATCTTTAGGACATACTGGCTTGGAGAATTACAATCTGTTGGATTAGGAGTTCTTCAAGTTCTTGAAGCCCTTTATAAATCTTTTGTGGTGAAATCCTTGTCAAAGTATTGTCAAGGCATCTGCCTGACCTTCATCTTTGATATAGTGAAATTCTTCACTGAGTCCAATGACTGTAAGAATGTCCCTAGCAATGAGTTTCTGAATTTTATAAATATACCAATCGATTACTTTAACATTGTTTTCCCTCTAGACTCTCGGGAATCCTTGTCAGAATGTATGATTTCTCTGAGAGGAACTGAACAGTCGCAGAATTTACTCGGAGGAGTTATCTTTCGACATATTAGCACAAAAGATGGACTGACCTATGGACAAATTGGGAGGGCTGTGATGATTTTGCTTGGGTCAGGCCGGCACAAAATTGGCCTTTATGAGATGATTGTTGAAAGGTTCCCCAAAAACTCGTCTTGGAAAGAATTCGTGGAGGTTCTCAGGGCGAACCCGGAGTCAGAGTCAGATTTGCTGATTCAAAAGTTCTACCATGCTTTGCAAGAAACTTATTTAGCCAACTGGAGGGTAGAGGACTATATATCACCTAATTGTTACTTGTATCTTTTGGAGCGCCTTGTTATTTTGGCATCTCACTACTGCAGTTCCTTCTTCACTACAAAATCATCATTTGTGGAATGGTTAGTATATCATCAATCTCGTGGCATCCCAAGTTCTAGTTTAGTCACTGCCAAGCAATCCTATCCAATAGATGTCTTTGATTTTGTTATTAGTGTGGTCCAGCAGTTCCTTCGTAATGTTCATGATACAAAAGAATGGATTAGAAATTCTAGTATTAATTACGAGTGCTATCCGGTGCTAGTGTTGAGGTTGTTTGTTATACTGTGCTTGCTGTGTCTTAACTCCGGAATGTATTCCAATGTATTTTTTGAGCTTCTGAGTCTATCTCACATCAGAACCCAGCTTCCAAGAGAATTCTGTGAAGCTCTTCGAAAGGAAAGGAAGAATGATGATGTGAATTTATATGCGGTTGCTAGAGCATTCAAATCAATTGGGGATCCTGTTGTCATTGTCACCCGGGGAGAAAATGATCGGAAATTTTTCAGTCCTGATGCCATTATTCTTGACATGAGTGTTTCCCGGAGCAAAAAAGACATCATCGAAATTTTGTTTCCGAGCAGCAGAAGAACTTCTCATGGACAAATCACTTCGGTTGAAGAAAATAAAATTAAATTGAGCAGTGAACTTCCTGCTAGCAGTGGCAATCATGGCAAGACTTCTATGTCGCCAATTTTGAATATGGAGTCGAAAACAGATCGGAACTTGAGTACAGGGTAAGCTAGTGTTTTAATTGGATTTATAATGAATGCACTTTTTTTAAAAATGAATATGCAACAATATGATAGTGCATGGATTATGATTGTACAACTTGA
>CAIGRP010090418.1:0-12349 GCA_903798385.1 Fraxinus cuspidata
ATCAGATACCATTCAATCAGAGAAGTTCAGGAACAAAAGGAAATAAAGCTGTTGCATTGTAAATCTACATATTAACAAAGTCTTTAGCAAATGCAAGGTTTGAAATATTGAGATACAATCTTCTGTTCCAACAAAAATATTAAGGAGGAATGTTGAGTGTAGTATGATATTTTGGCTGTCACATTCCTTGATAAATGCTTGTTTAATTTTGTAACCAATGTCATGTGATTTAAGTACTTTATTTGTTGATAGTTTAACTTTTGGAAGTTATCTAAGTATCGTCTTTGTATTGTTTTTCAACTTTAATAGATTGAAGTAGGTAGGAAGTTGTTGAAAATCATGTATTTCATAAGTTATACATTTAACAAGTAATGAAACATATGTAAGCTTCTTTCTTCATTTCCTTCTTCGTAAAAAACAGAGTATTTTGCTTTTTCTATCGAATCCGGTAAGCATTAAGCAAATACGGTGAGCTCAGTGCAAATTCGATAAATTGTGTGCAAATACGGTAACCTTGTCAAATTCGTAAGTTGTGTAAAATTCGGTAAGCCCTTACAAAACGGTAAGCTGAGTGAAAATACAGTAAGTTCAACTTTTTGAATCAAATGTCAAAACCGTAAGTTGTGTAAAATCCAGTAAACCCTTACAAAATCGGTAAACTCCTTGCAAATCCGGTAATTTCAACTCTTTTAATCAAGACTCTCTCAGTTTGAAGTCTATTCAAGAAATTTACAACCTTCAAGGATTTCAATGTACTATAGTCTTGAGTGGTGTCATTTTTTTACATATCGACTTATAATTTATTGTTTCAGCATGTACAACCATGTGGAATGCCATGAGTGGATTAAAATATCAAAATGCTGTATACCCTTTAGCCTATTTTCCGCCGTTTGACACTCGTTACTAGCAATGCACAAATCACCAACCCTGCATGCAATAAAAACAGACCCATTCCTACCTCTACTTGATCACAAAACAACACCCAACAAAAAAGAAAATTACCTGCACCCTTCACTAACGAATTGCAAAGAAAAAAGAGTATAATAGATTAAAAACAAAAATTTTCTAGCATAAAAGTAATTGACACTAAACATGCTTATCTTTTTCCCTCCTCGCAATAATCATTTATATCATTTTAAATCTTACATTTGTATCCTCATCTCAATCAGTTAAAACAAAAATGATCCTTTCCTTGTGGTTTTATCCATCCTTCCATTAAATAGGTCCGTCATTTCATATTTCAGAGTTCAGAAGTGTAAAATTATTAGTACACTTAACACTTATTACTTAATTTTAATAAATACAATATAAATAATGAAAAAGAAAATAAAATAGGAGAACAATATTCATAATATCCATCTTCCCAAACCCGACCCACCCCGCTAACCATGCCTCCACCACCACCACCATCAATGGTGACAGCAGTAGCAGCAACACCAGTATTCCAGCTTATGCTGGTTGGGTTTTGAAGGAAAATGGTTAGAAAAATAGGAGATTTTACTTATGGAATTTGAGATTACAAATGAGTTGCTACAGAAAACTCAATTATCAATTTTTTTACAGAGATTTTCTTACACTTGTCCTATCTCTTTCAATACTAGATACATGCCTTCTTTTTACAGAGAAAATGGAGTAATCTAGTCCTAAGAAATTTCTACCATTACAACATGATAACAGCGGTAGTTTATCCTCATTTGCGGCTGTCTACATCTTTATTTGTAGCTGTAAGTGTTATTCAAAACGTTCAAGACTTCTGCCGGCAGATGGTTTTCAAAGTTCTAAATTTCATCTTTGAATATTCAACTTGAGTATACAAATTGAATTGTTGAAGTTTTCTAATTGGATTTGATTTCTTTGGAGATTATAAATTAATTTATAACTTTTAACACCCCCCCTCTTAGTTTGTAATCTTGTACTGCTTCTTGAATTTTTCGAACTAATCAATCGTCAATAGATTTATCAGCGTGTCAGCCGGTTAATCGTTAATATTTACCAAATCTCTTGTAACATGATTTCAAAGTTCAATATGCTTTGACCTAGCACGGAAGACCAGATTTTTTGTCGTTGCAATTGACGACTTATTGTCACAATAATTACTGTCGGTCATTTCTGCTCAAATTTCAAAATTTTCAAAATTCTTTTGAGCCAAATTGGATTGCAAGCTGAGTGTACTCTGTTTCGGCATATGATAAAGTAACAGATTTCTGCCTTTTTCAGCTCCAGGAAATCACATTTGATCCATGGCAAAAGATGTATCCAGCAGTACCCTTCCAATCATCAACCGATCCTGCCCAATCTCTGCCTGTATAGCCAAGAAGTTTGCAATTGTTTTCTTGTTTTAAACTCGACGACATGGATCTTGGTTCTTTTAAGGAATCTCAAGTATTTTTTTTTTTGCCAGAGCAAAATATATTGTACTTGGTCCATTCATGAGTCTGAATAATAAGCAGACTGATTATGTTATGTCTAGCCTTGTATTGAGGTAAATCAAAGAACCAAAAAATTTTGACAAAGTGTGCGTCACCATTTCCTGCATCATCATGAATTTGTTGATTTTCATTTTAGCCCATTGGAGTCGAGACTGGCTTGCACTGGCTCATGCTGAATTTCATTAAGTTATCCTCAATATACTTCTAGAGAAAAAATCTACCCGAGCTTCAATTGAAACCATTTTGAAGAAAATAACCGTTGATTTTGCTATTCCATGCTCGGGGTATCAGTTTCAAGCCATGTAATGCCTTTTCAAGATGATAAACATTATCTTCTTTTTCATTGATTACAAAATCTTCTGGTTGCCCAATATAGAGGTAGCAATTGTACATCAAGAGACTGGGGGATATTTTCTTTTGATTGTAAATGGATTATCACTGAGCTTGTGTGTTTGTGCTTGATTCAATTCTTGCCTCTTTCCATTGAATGCCTTCATTTAAATTAAACTTAGAGAGCATGTTCTAGGTTGTTTGGAAAAAAAAAAAAAGATTGGGTAAAGAACTTGTTTTATTCATTGAATAAATAAGAATATAAAGAGATGATTGAACTTGTAGTTGTCAAAGATGGGATATTTAAAATTCCGTTTCTGCAAAATATGTATAAAATCATCTCAGGGGTGAAGAAAAACCCTTTAACCACGTTTGATTCATTTGATTGGATCTACATATTTTGAATTCATTGATTTATTTAAGTGAATTTATTTATTTTATTTTTATTTAAATTCCGAACAATCCGAACCCCTCCATTTAAGAATAAACATTGGAAGTAACATTTCATTGGTCATTCGATTAGTTTATTGAATATCACCTCATTTGTTTAGATTAGCAATATTCTCTGGATTTTCTTAGAAAAATATTTAGTTAACTTGGAGCAATCCCCCATGGGAGATGACCCTTACTTTCCATCATATGCAAGGCGTTGAAATATTATTCCTAACAAGTTGAGATAATCAAACACAAAGTTTATTATCAATAACAAAACTAGAAATCGAATTAACCAAATGGAAACTGCAAGAACAACACTTCCATTTCAAATCCACGTTTGCAATCAAGATAAATTGGCGAGGCTCAGATCAAGGTAACAACAAAACCCAATTGAACCCAAGAATCCCTCTATAATCACCAAGAAACGGCCACAGGAAGCACAGAGAAAAAGGTAAAAATGGCAGACAAATGTCATGGAGCCAGTGGCATATGAGGTAATGGTTGCCGAAAAGTTCAGGCAAAAGGCACAAGGGAGAACCACAAAGGATCGTGCCGCTGACAGTCAAAAGGAGAGAAGCCATGTATGTATCTTGTATCAACAGTGGACAAGAGTTCACTTATATAGTGGACGGGTGGGTCACCCAAGTGGCCCAAGTAAAATAATAAATGGGTCAAGCCCTAATTGCCTCTAATTACCACTTGTGGATTCTTGGTCCATCTTGGTTCCATGGGCCGCCAATCATTACCTCGGGTCAATCGTTAAACAATATTCAATAATTGGCTCAAAGCCTATTGAATTAATGTGCCCTGGTTTTCCATTGCGTCCCATGGTTTATTTGGTATCTCACATGTGATGCAAGAACAAAATCGCACATTTGATTCACTATGCCGAACTATTCTTGTTGAAGCTCAGTTGAACTACACTGCAACAGAAAAGAGTTGTTGGCGGTGGTGTTTGCTTTTGACAAATTCAAATCTTACTTCATTGGATTAAAGGTTATTAAGTATACAGATCATGCAATGCTAAAGTACTTGCTCAATAAAAAATATGCAAAGTTGAGACTCATCATATGGATACTTCTATTACAGGAGTTTGATTTAAAGATTCGATATAAAAAGAGGAGGAAATATTTAGTGGCAGATCATTTATCTCGCTTGAGTCGTAAGAATAGGATCCTACAGATGAAATCAATCAAGTATTCCTATGTGATATATTTCTACATATTGCGACAACGTCTTCTCAACATGCGGCACTCCTCGAGCTATTACCAGTGAAGGTGGGAAGTATTTTTACAACCGCAAATTTGAAGTGTTAATGGTTAAATATAGAGTTAAGCATCGTGTCTTTATACCTTATCATCCACCGATAAGTAGATAAGTGAAAATCTCCAACAGAGCTGATGACGCATTATGGAGACATAATACACTACTTTCAAGACACGCATCGGCGTGTCTCCATTTCAATTGGTATTTAGGAAAGCATGTCATTTTCTTATTGAGCTTCAGTACAAAGCATATTGGGTTACACACATGATGAATTTTGATATGAAGTTAACCAGGAAGAAGAGAATACTTTGACTTAATGAGCTTAATGAGTTTAGGTTGGGGGCATAAGTTAATGACAACTGTTACAAAGAAAAGACAAAAAGATGGCATGATATGCACATCAAAGAAAAGGAGTTCGAGGTTGGTAAACAAATTCTTATATTCAACTCTCGTCTCAAACTCTTTCCAGGCAAGTTAAGGTTAAAGTGGTCAAGTCTTTTCTCTGTTGTTGGTCTATTTCCTTATGACGTAGTTGAAGTGAATCTTTATATCATTTATGAAGATTGGAGGTCAATAGTCAATGATTGAAGGTTTATTGGGGTGGTGATTATGCCAATGAGAAGACAATCATGCTATTTGAAAATCCAAAGTAGCCTAAACAACGGAGTCAAGCTATGGACTACAAACAATCACTTATTAGGAAGCAAACAAATTCTCTTCCATTTTATTCATTCAGCTTTTTTTTACATTAGAATACATTTTATAGCTTTTGTGTGTTAAATTTAGTTTAGGTATCTTCATCCATTATTAAGGTCATGAGTGCATTCTCCAAAGTTTCGTATGTGTTTGCATGACATTCGAGAGTTGGAAAGTGGACAAAGTTGATTTTGTGTAAAAATAGTGTCTCTTGGGATCAAAAAGGAGATATTAAAGCCAAATTAGACCAAAAGTTTGCTCTTAGGAAGTGAGGTTAAGTTTAAAACAATTTACATGTTTTGCATCCTTCCTGTCCTTTCAAACAAGTTTTGCATGAGATTTGGATTTGGATGACGGGCTCTAATAAATCTGATTTTGCAACAGGGTAAAAATTTCTCCATGTGCGATGTGCTCACATGGACATGCATACCTTATGTGCAAAAGGCAACTAATTACGTAACCGAGCCTACGTGGATCTTTCTATGCGCACGTAATGCACCAATTCATGTCCGCACATGGCTTGGACAAGTGAAGATTTTTAACCCTCGCCCTACATGTAAAAACACATTCATAAAACTTTATTCGGCCCCAATTCGCCCATTCTCTCTAAAATTGCCAAATTGCATCAAATTTCACCTACATTTCCCATGGGTCTTGAAGATTAAGTGCACATGAACATTGTACTGCAAGATTCAAACCATTTTATCAATCAAACTCATAAAAATCAAGATACATTTCTAAATTTTGACATTTTTTTTGGTGAATTTTCGCTCCATTTTCTCATAACACCTTGTACATGAATCCATTTACACTCTCGTATGATTGCTTTGAATTAACTTAGTTTTCTCATAAATTTAGGGGACGCAATCCACTGTCTACATCATCGCATACTTATGTCCCTTAATTCCAGCTCATATTGTCTTATTGTTGGGGATTCATTTAGGATTATTATGATTGTTATATTATATATACATCACTAATGTTTAAATTCATCATAATTTTGATAGGAAACGGCACTGAAGAGAAAGGAAGGATCTAGCACCTCAGAGGATAGGTGAAAGGCCATCAGCTCTATTTCTACGGCATGCACGTGTGTTGATGACAATGGTATGAGAAGGTTTAGATCACAATCGCATAGGGAAAAGGTTTGAAAACATGGCTCCTAAATGAAAAATTAGGCTCGAACGATAAGTGATTTGAGAAGATTTTAAGCAATTTCAGCTGGCGCACTCAATCCATCAGCCATGTTAGGATGTGATATTGCAGAGCCGCACCCCATTTTCACTATTCTCGTATAGGAGTTCCTTGCAAACGTCAACAAGGAGATTGACACCCCAGTTCAGAACTGGGGCATCATACTTAGATGCGTGCAGTACACATGGATACTCTTCAAGCCAAAGTTGATTGACAACTACTTTGAGTTGACTAGAGGCGACGTTGTCCCACTACTCGTGGACTACAACATGCCCTAAATTGTACAAATTTTATATGGGAGAGCCAATGCTTGGCCACCCGTCAAGAGTTATTTTGAGCATAACCAGTTTATACCGATTCCTTGATTATCTTGCATATGTTCATGTACTTGGCCACTTGTCGACCACAGGCAAGATAGATGCACACGAAAACTCAATGGTATACACATTCGTATTGATAAAATGTATGTGATGACTATGGAGATTTTAACACACTTGCATCCAACTCATCCACCTTCTTCTTTAGATCTTTTGAGCCAAGGGATGTTCACTTCATACTAGCCACCATCGTATATCTAGAAAGTCCTTAGTTCCCTTATTTACCCTTATATTTGTATATTTATTGTTATACTTTAAGATATTGAAGGCAATGTCTATTATAGGGTTGGGGTGGGAAAACAACGAGTATATGTTATTTTTACTCTTTTTGTGTAGATGTTACGTATAAATGAAAGATTTTCTTTTGAGTTTTTAGTGTTTATTTTGCATGCTTGAATGTGGCTGACTATGATGTATATAGTTAAAACTATGTGAAGGATATGAATTGTTGGAAAATTATATGCTTAGATCAATTTATGCTCATACTTATAAAAATTGATACTATATGCGTACAAGATTTATGTTTTGTGAAGGTGTAATTTGATTCATATGTTTAAATAGGTTGAAAATAGTGAAATATAGCCAACCACTTCATTATACATCGTTGAACCATTTTAAGTATAGTTTAGGGATAATTGAAACATTGTATGAAGATGTTAAGATGAAGGAGATTCCATATGGTTAAATTTTTATGTGGATTGTATTAAAGAAAAAAAATGAAGATTAGGCGAGAATCTTAAGTTGGAGGTTAGTCCTTGAGAATGAGATATTTAATAAGGTATATACTAATCATTGCATAAAAAAAGAAAAAAACTCCAATGATTCATGAGTGGAAGCTAACCTATAAAAGATCTCAACGAGGACACATACTAAAAATGTTAGAAAGAAAACTCAATAAAGGATCAAAGCTCGTGCATGCAATAAAAGATGAATAGCACCTATGAAAAAGCAAGTGCAAAAAAATAAAAGATGCACTACATGTATGATAAAACCCCAAAAATTTAATTGAGAGGAGCAAACTTTTGACAAGAGATTGTTATCCATGTTGATTCATACAGGTTTAAGAAATCAAAATATAGGAGAACCCTTGTGCCGTTGAGATATTAACTTGAAATTAGTAAGATCTATCTAAACTAGGGAGAATAAAGAGTAGTTTATGAATTCAACCTTAAGATTACACCTTGGGAATGAAAGACAAGAAAACAAGATTGGGGTTGTGTATCTTACGAGAGAAGAAATCAGATATTTGACCGTTAAGGAGCGGGATTTTAGTGAATTTATGACCCTCTACTCGAATCATCACACACTCACATCAATGTAGTATTGGATAAGTAAAGATTTATTTTGGCATTGTGATTTTGAATCTGTTCATAGATTTGACACAACAATTTTAACCCTGATACTAAAGGTAGGTTATCTAACAAAATATTTATTAAAGTTTGCTTTTGAGATAGGTTATATGATAGGTACCTGGTAGTTCGAGCTAAGTGATTGCCAAATGAGAGGAAACTGCTGTATGCTTGGATCTACTCAACTCTTCGAAGGAGGATAAGAGGTTGATCAGGTAAAGCCAAAAAAGAAGAAATTAGCACTAGAGTAGTAGGAAAAAAAATGCATTTAAGCTGTTGTGTATCGGAAGTGGCTTTGTAGACTGCAAGTTGAGAAAATGTGTATTATTCAATGAAGGCATGTAAACACAATGAACAAATCCCTGAGAATTTCAAGATACCCAGTAGCTTGGCTCATTGACTCTAAACTCTTCCAAATTAGTTTTTCGATGAATGACCCGAATTCCCGTCTCACCCTCCCCAGTTTTATTTATTTCCCTGACCTGACTCAATTTCCAAAAATGACCCTGACTCACAATATCAATGATAATGATTGAAGAAGTAAACAGCAAAATTAACTTCACCGCCGTGTCGCCTCTTCATTCTTTCTTCTGTTAAAAAGATCCCAGGTCGCTTCAAACTCTGGGAATCCTTCCATTTGATAAGAACCTCTGGCCCAGATCCCAAATTCGAACTAGAACGAACCTGTAATACTAATTTTGGCTCCACTTTGAACTGTCCATTTGCAGCTAACTATGTTAGTAAATGGCCTATGGCCTGAACCGCACCAATGGCCTTCCTCAACTGAGATACATGGAACACTGGATGGATGGCTACCCTAGGGGTAACTTCAGTTTATAGGCAACTTGCGCTACCCTAGCTTTAACCTCGAATGGCCCATAGTAGCGTGGAGAGAGCTTTAGAGACAATCTAATTGCCACAAACTATTGACAATAAGGTTTCAGTTTTAATTATACCAAGTCTCTGACCCCAAACTGGATATCTCGTCATTTTTCTCGGCAACATGTTTCATTTACTGTTTTGCAAGTTGAAGGTATAGTTTTAAATACTGTAGAACTTCCTCCCAATCGAGTAAAGATTGCTCCACAGATGATACAATTGTAACCCCTTTCTCAAACAGTAAAATTGGAGGTGGGTCACGTCCATACACAATCTGAAAAGGGATATGTTTGGAGTAAGTATGTAAAGAAGTGTTATACTAAAACTTCGCCCAAGGCAGCCATAAACTCCACGTACGCGGTTTACCGGAGACGAATCTTAAGTAGGTCTCCAAACACCAAATTACCACCTCAATCTACCATCTATCTGTCTGTGGGTGGTGAGATAAACTCCGCTTCATGACTATTCCTTGTGCTTTGAATAATTCCTCCCAAAATTTGATCATGGAAATTCGATCTCGATCGGACACAATTGACTAAGGTACCCCGTGTAAGTGGATGATCTCACGGATAAACACATGTGCTACAACATGGGTTGTAAAAGGGTGCTTGAGGCGGATGAAATGACCGTACCTACTTCACCAATCAACAACCACTAGTATCGTGTCCTACTCGTTGGACTCCGGTAGCCTTTCAACAAAATCCAATGAGATGTCAGCCTGTACTAAGTCCAGAATTGGAAGCCATTATAATAAACCATTAGGGGACAAAGCTATATATTTATTTTGTTGACACACCGCACAAGGAGCCATATAATCCCTGATATCCCTTTTCGTACCCTTCCAATACATCTCCCGAGCTAACCTTCGATATGTTTTAAGAAATCCCGAATGACCTCCGACACTAAAGTCATGAAATTCCTTCAACTTAAGTTCCAAAAACTGGGAAGATTGTGGTAACACTAACTTGCCCTTATAACACAAATTTCCCACCACTAGTGAATAACCAGGTTTAGTCTCAGTACTTGTTTTTAAACAACCTAGTATCTTTCTCTGTTCCTCATCCTTTGCCACTGCCTCCTTAATTTCATCCAACTGTAACACCCTGGGCATAGATAAAGTTAAAACATGTAAAGTTGGCTCAATCCTTGAAAGGGAATCTGCAACTTGATTTTCAAGGCCCGTACGATGCCAAATCTCAAAATCAAAGCAGAGCAATTTTGTTACCCACTTTTGATGATCCTCACTAACTAAGCATTGCTTAAGAAGAAACTTCAGGCTCTGTTGGTCAGTCCTTACTACAAAGTATCAACCCAGTAAGTAATGGCATTATTTCTGTATGGCGAACACTATTGCCATCAACTCAGCTCATGGACGGACTTCTGCCGAGCAATTTGCGGCAACAATTGACTAAATTAGGCAATTGGGTGATGATTTTGTATTAACACTGCCCCCACACCATGACTCGAAGCATCGGTTTCTACCACAAATAGCTGGGAAAAATCTTGTAATGCTATCACCGAAACCTGGGTCATTGCTGTTTTCAAGTAACCAAAAACTGCCTCCTTCTTTTCATTCCAATTAAACTCATCCTTCTTAAAAAGTTCTGTCAACGCCCGAGTAATCTTAGCATATTTGGCCACAAACCGACTGTATTACCTAGTGAGGCCCAAGAACCCACGTAATTCCCTCAGATTTCTGGCTTAAGCTAACTACACATTGTCTTGGACCTTATACCTATCTGCAGCCCCCATTCTCCGAGAGGATATGCCCAAGATATTCCAGTTGTGGTTAACTAAAGGTGCATTCTTTTCATTTGCAAACATCTGGTGCCTTTGTAAACATCCCAACACAATGTCTAAATGGTGAAAGTGATCCCATGAAGCACTGTAAATCAATATATTGTCAAAAAACACCAGAAAGAATTTTAAGAGATATGGCCGGGACTGTGATCTTATTGAGGGAATGGTAATCCACACAAAATCTCCAACTACCATATTTCTTTTTCACCACCATAACTAGGCTGGAAAAGGGACTACAACTTGGCTGAATATTTTCCACGGCCATTATGTCCCTGACCAGTCGCTCAATCTCATTTTTCTTAAAATATGGGTAGCGATATGGCCTAACATTCAAGGGGGTCAACCCTGTATGTAGTACAATTGTATGATCATGACCTCGAGTGGGAGGAAGTAGATTCGGCCACGCAAAAACCCGGCTATACTGCTGAAGCTCTTCTCTAATTGGATTAGAAAACTCAGACCCGCTTTTAATCTCCTCCAATTCCAAATTGCTCAACTCCAAAAGAATTCCCTAATCACCCTCCCTAATGGATTTTACCATAAATTTAATGGACACCTACATCTTCTAGCTCGAATCCCCCTGAAGTAAAATGGTCTCCTCACCTACTTGAAATTTCATAGATAAGCTTCCCCAATTAACTTGCATCTTTTTCAGAGTACCCAGCCACTTTATTCCCAAAATAACATCAGTGCAGCCCAACTGGAATGGTATACCTGGCAAGGAGAGAACCACCCCTTTACAAATCTCGTCCCCCTTTACCGTCCTAATAATCCCTATGGTTATCCCATACCCAGTCGTAACTGTGGTAGGTAGCCTCAGCTGCTCTGTCAAATTTGCCGCAATAAAATTGTGGGTGGCTCCACATCTATCAATACCACTACTGGTTGCCCAAAAATGGACCCTAGGACTCTCATTTTTCACTAAAATGATGGAAGGCGAATATAATATGACTTAATATTTTTAATGAGGGGTTTTGCATGCAAGGGTCTCATCGTATATATTTTAATATACATCTAGCATGAATAGTGTGGACGATCATNACTACTGGTTGCCCAAAAATGGACCCTAGGACTCTCATTTTTCACTAAAATGATGGAAGGCGAATATAATATGACTTAATATTTTTAATGAGGGGTTTTGCATGCAAATGTCTCATCATAATAATTATATATATTTTATTATACATCTAATATGCAAATAAACATACATATAATAGTATGGACGATTATGGACTTTACTATCTAGTCTTCCCGAGCCATAAGGAAGACTGGCTGGTCAGTTCCTAGGGGGTAGTGCATTGATACATACAATGCTCCATCTCTATGGTATCTTCCTCTTCTTGTATCTTCAATTAGTCCAGTTGCAACCTGTATCATATACTAGTTGGCACGCTAGCCTAGATAATTGGACACGCAGACCCATAAAAATTTACAATGGACTCGCATGTCCAAAATAAATAAGATCTTGCAGACTCATAAAACAGTAAGAATAAAACTAACCATTCAACACATCCATATGGTCGAATCCATAATCATCAACTAATAAGACATTCATCATATAAATATTTACTACATAATATCTAATATAATATAC
>CAIGRP010090421.1:8018-19939 GCA_903798385.1 Fraxinus cuspidata
TAATAATAATAATAATAATTTAATTTGTATAAAAATAAAAAAGTTGGATACTGAAATCACAATTATTCCTTTTCAATTTCGACAATTTTCTACTTTTTTAATGAAAAATCCGATGGATCTTGAAGCCACGAGGATTTTTTACACAAAATGTTTCAAATATTTCAAATGAATAAAAAAGTATATCGCCCATAAAAAACGTTTCTAAAGAGTTTTCTGCTATTAATCCTTATCAAATACATAATATATTATTGAGTAGAAATGAATTATTGTTCGATACGCACTGCATTGATTAAGATTACAATAAACCATACTATTATAAAATAGCTATATCTCACGAAAGGTCTAGCTTCTAGTTTAGTCGGTAAGTAAAGCTACTATGGTTCTTCCTTGACTATTATTTATCCAACTAGCTCTCTACTAAATTAACCAACTTCATGGAGAATGCGTCTCAACCGAAGCTAGGATTTCTCTTCGTCCGATGTTGGGCATGGCAGCAAAGGAACAGAATCGACAAAGAACTCCTCTACTGAAACGACAAAGCATCAAAAGACGATCAAAAATGTTATTGTGCGATGTCAGTGAATTCAATAATTTCAATCAAATAGACAAATAACTTAGAAAATGACGTTTCTCATCTTACCAATATCATCATGCTCCGGAGAATCGAGCAGAATATCTGAATCAGAAGGCAAAAATGGGGAACTGGGATAGTTTTCAAGAGCTCCTAGATCTGCTTTTTTTTTTTTTTTTTGAAGTAACATGTATAATTAGTTACGACATCTAAAGAGTCGAGGAGAGAAACAATTAGCAGTAATGAAAAAAATAATATTTTTCATGCATTAAACTACTGTATCAAAATAGCTATATAACACTCGGGGTATGTTTAATATGCAATACTCGACACTCTTGTAAAGAATATAATAGACAAGATTTTAACTTTTTTTCTTCGTTCATCCTAAAATACAATAAACAGAACATGCTATGAGTGATCATATTCTTTTTTTCTTCATTCATCCTAAAATACAATAAACGGAACCTGCTAAGAGTGATCATATATACTCCTAAGTGACTATACGTAACAGTTACGCAAACCCCACATATTCTCAGAGATCTTGTCTTTATTTATGGAACAAAGTGAAACAAGACATGCCCCAAGAATACACATTTTAAAAAAGGCAAACGACATAAGTGAGATCAGACCATAGTTACCTCCCAAATTCGATAGATCTGCCGTCAAGTCTGAAAGACTGAAGTTCCAAGGTATCTGAGCCAAGGATCTTAGGGAATCTCTAGAATTTCCAGCACCATTATCGGGTGGAAGCTGTAGTCCTACTGAACTTGCCATATCAGCTGTGAAGGCCGTGTTAAGGGCTGATGTGTCAACTCCCATGCCAGATATCTCTGATGCACTGAACGGGAAATGTCCTGTGGAAGCTACTGATGTGGGGCTTACGGGCATATCTGACATAGATGACATTGCATTATTTGGAGGCATAGAGGGTGATACATCAACTGCACCAGTGTCAATCATCATGCTGCAGGGGAGAAAAATGGCAGTCAGCAGCAGAAGATTTAGCCTCCATTTGGCAAATTATAAATCAATTATAAAGAGGAATAGTAAGAGAAGTAGTACGGGTCCCAAGAAATGTGTAGATAATAAATGAGTATTAGTTATGAATGTGTAGTTGAAGTTATTGTTTGACTTAGACTGCATTTATGAACTATTTATAACTTTGGCAACCAAACGGAGGCGTAACTAAATGTGGAACGAAATTTCTAGGGTTACAATGAACTTCAAATAGGAGTAGTGCCTTTCTGTCTATCTATGATGAAATATTCGATGGTCATAATAATATATTAAAGGCTTAGATGAAGAAACATTCATGACTACGAAATTTCTCTTTGAATTTCAAAATCTGATATAAAAATAAAGGAAGCGTAGGCTTTAGGAGGAAGAATTCGCACTCATTCTCAGACGTCATTCGAATTGGATAGAAATTTCCTGGTGCTGGAACTCCATTAACAATGTGACAGCTAGATGTGGAATACCCCGAAGAATCAAAATGGTGCTGGCCTGTAGCGGGAACTGGAGGCTGCTGTATGACAGGGTATCCCATAGGTAAGTTGTTGACTGCACTGCAAACAAGTGGCATTGATTAATGATAATAATATGATAATAGATAATTGCAGTTTAACATGCACATAAAATACCATTAATTTAAGCTTTCAGTGACTTATTCTACATCCTACTTTCTTCAAAAGGGGAAAAAGAAGAAAAGGCAACATGAACAGCAAAATCCCCAAAACTTTAATAGGGAATTATGGGGGCTAAACACTATAGTGTTAGCATGAAATCTCTGTCCACCCGTCCCCTAGTGTGTTGTGTTCAAATCTTGAATCTTAATCTCTTAGAAGAACACTCTCCAACCAAAAAAGCTCATGTGGAATATAGGAGAACAACAGTACAGAAATATAAATAAACATGTGCATTGTGAGTGGCACAGTCAAAATAAGCGTTAAGACAAACCTAACTTGCATAACAGGAAGTTAATTTGACAAAAGGCACTGGGCAAAGAAGTAAATAGCTGGTAGGCTATCACAAGATATAGAGGGAACCGAAATCCAAGAAATTGGAGGTATCATAAGACGCTGAAAGATATTACTATATTTTGAAGGGCCCGTTAGGCTGGCTTTTGAAAAGTCAAAAGTTGTTTCTGATACTAAGAAGTTACTTTTAAACATATTTGAATAATTTTCTGAAAGTGCTTTGTTAGACTAGAAAATCTTTTAGAGGAAGTTGGCATAATGTAGCTTACTCGAGAAGCTCTTCAACAAGAAGCCGAAACAAAAGCAGAAGGCAAGCCAAACAGCCCCAAAATAACTCTACACGAACTCACGACAGATAAATGATCAAGAGCATGATCCCTAACTGCAAGGAAAATTGACCTATATCTTTGCACATCCCCACTTGAAAAATAAAAATGACTTTTCGAAGCAAAGGCTCAGCACACAAAAATCAACTTAAGAAACACAGGAATTTAAATATAGGTTTCCTCCCTTAAAAGACCCATAATAGAACAGTAATCAGGAATTTTGCCTCTATGCAATGGGATTTTAAGTACAAGAATAGCATATCGTGAAGAATGACAATATTCTCCTATCTTTCAAGATAGGGGTTGTAACAAGCCAGCTCGCGAGACCAACCATACCGCTCAGCTTGGCTCATTGCTTAAACAAGCCCAAGCTTTTGGGATCACAAGCCTTTTTCTTTAAAGAGAAATGACAATATTCTCCTATCTTTCGCAGTGTCGTATGTTACCAAAATGAAGAAGTAAACCTTCGACTTGATGCTTTTTGAGATTTTTCTGTGGACGTCGTTTCTTCCTCATCAACATCTAGATCAGTGTAGCATTCGTATTTGTATCCAACTCTTATTGAATCGGAATGTGATCATCACCGGTGAAATAATTACTAAAATTATTACCGCCACCAGATGGAATGCTCGAACAACCCAAAAATTGGTTCAAGTAATCATTAGAAGATCAATTTCGACTGACAGAGACTAAGAAAAATGTAAGGTAGCTAGAGAGAAATTTAAAGAACTAGTGAATTACAGAACTCGTGATGAGCCAAGCCAATGGGCAGGCTTGCGATCTAGCTCGGTCTAGCTTGTTGCCACCCCTATTTTGGGGCAAGGAATGAGAGTTTTATCACAAGGTTAATAGACAACAAAAAATTAAAATAAAGAACAGGCATGAAAAGGGAACATCGTGAGACGGTGATATGCATTCTTTGGACCTAAGTTAAGATTAAAGCACAGAAAGATGAGGTCTCTATTTTCACATCAACGGCTTTCACCAACTTAAATCTTTCATATTAAATGAACATCATTGGAACTGAGACCTATAAGATTGAATTGAATGCACGATCAATTATGAAGTCAGCATCAAGTGTCAAACCAAAATATAGAATATTGAACACAATAAGTGAATGACAAAAAGTAATTACCTGCCATTGGATGAATTCCATTCTGAATAGGAGCCAAACGAACCTTTGGAGGCGCTGGATATTTCATTAGATGGTACTGATGCTCAAGCAAGTGATTGAATAAGATAATTTGTTTCTTCAGTTTAAGTCTTATGTAGTAACCCCGGAAAAAGTCAGCATTTTCTTCTTCTAATTTCTGCCACACTGAATTGAGAAAGGAAACAGAATAAAAATAATGAAAATGCATTACATCAAATCCTGATACATGGGCTCACCCGTTACTTTCATACAGAAAAGGTCGGTCGGTACTGTAGCATATATCAAGGGACAGTGACAAGAGATTACTTTAGATGTTATGATGCTACCTACCTAATGTAGTAAACCCAGGATCTATTCTGGCGCGATTCAGTAGGGTCTTCGCAACCTCATCTCTATTCATATACAACTGTAGACATCGTTCTATCAAATTCTGGACCTACAGCAGATAATGATCATAATCAATCTAGAGAACTGAATCCTGACATTTGCTATGATAATACCAAAGACAATAGTAAAGAACATGAAGGATAAACAATTGCCTTACAAGCTCAATATCCTCACGTGAAACTTTTCTGTTGTCACCGCTTGACACAGAAATTGAACCTGAATCTGGTACAGGAGTCTCTGTAACATTATTCGGTTGTTCACACTGGGACTCATGTGATACCTGATTAGCGGGCTTTATTTCTGATGTGTTATGTGAATCCTGAAAAAAGTTTCATTTTAAACATGAAAAAAGCCGAATAAGTAAGTAAGTAATAGTTCATATATGAAATCTGATGAAAATAAGTATTCGGCGTGAGATCACATGGATTTGTTTATGTTTTAAATGCTCATTTTGATGGAAAACAAAATATGCATTTATATGCAGAATATAGATCCACATTGCATTTAAACTATCTTAACGTAACAAGGCTCCATTATAATGTTAGACTTCAGCAAGGAAACTTAAGCAAAGCACTATGAAACTCCTGTTTGGTTGCAAATGAAAAACGGGTGAAATAAAACCTGTTTGTTCGTCATTTCAGCTAAATGCAAGCTGATAGTGACTCTCCATGAAGCTCGTGTATCTTGCAATCATTCAATTCAACAAGGTCCTAGATCCTACTTAACTAATCCATAACAAACTGAAGCACTCCACCTGGAAAGAAGAAACTGCAGTTAAATAATTTCTACCATCCAGAAGCAGCTGCCAAATATAGTGGATACAATATAACTGCTGAAAACTGCCTAGCTCATTGAAATTTATATAAATCAAGAAAGCAAATGAATCTTTGTCATTGCATCATTATGCTCTAGTTTAGGTCATCTTACAAGCAAAGAGTACCTATGTGTTATCAAGAATTTGCAATGGCTCAATGCAGAGATGGACATCAACAATATTAAGCTAAAATGACAGATTGTCTAGCAATTACTTGGCTTCATGTTCCTTGCAAAATGAATCAGGAGACAGAAGTAACAGGTAACAGCTTGGACAAATACATATGGCGACCACTAGTATGTACTTTAACTCACTTGATGGCACGCAGGCATGATTTCAGCATAACCATCAGAAAAGTACAAGACCCTGTCAAAATTTAGACTGATATGGAATTTTTCTTTAATTGTCAGCTTTGCATTCAAAGTCCAGTTTTTTGCCATGTCACACTTCAATGTAGTACAATCAAACTGCTTAACTAAACAAAGCTGAGCAATATTTGCACATGTCTAATGAATAACTGATAATAGAAACGAGAGTAACAACGCAACACCAATGACCAAGACCTGTAGGCGCCAAAATTCAAAGACCCAGACACATAATTCAAAAATCACGTGATAAAATAATATCGAACATGGTACCCTGATGATGTAGGACAGCTAGCGTTGGAGTTTGAAGAAGAGATGGATAGAAAATTCGATAAGAAAACTAATGCCCCGAAGAAACGGTCGTAACTTTCTGCACCGGAGTCAGATTTTCTATTATAATATGTTTTCGGAAAGGTCTTTCAGTGCTCCATACCGTCCCAACCCCCGGTTGGCGTCATTTCCAACCTCAAATTCGCGGTTTAAGGCATGCTGGCGGGCGTGCGAAGTTTTTTTCGTCTTTTTTCGTTCTTTTTGGCATTTTAGTTATTATGAATTATTAGATGTTTATTTTGGACTTTTGCTTAAATTAGGGTTCCCAAGACCTATTTAAAGACTTTTTGCTTTTAGAATAAAACATTATTCGTTTGGTTGCTATTATTTTCTGAAGAATTCCAGTTTACAAACTTCCGTTCTGCGTCACCTGATCTAAAATTTTAGACACGCATTAAATCTAAAGCATTTATCCAGGAGAAATGCAGAACCAAAATTTATATTTGGTTGAAAAAGAAAAAATGCATAGCTCCATTGCACTTCCTTTCACGAAAATTTTCTCAATAACAAATCAAGAAAGTAAAATAATACACGAGAGAAAACTAGATTAACATTTTCATGAAAGCAAATGTGTCTATTAGACTCTAGGCAGTCTATAACTACCATAATTACTTCGATCCAAAAATAAATAATCTCTCCTACCCAATCAACATGACCTTTATCCTCTTCGTCAAAATTTTCTTTTATTTGCTTCTTTCCTCCATTAAAAACCCAAAAGTTTAGACACAAATTTATTGATTCTGGAAAGACGTCGCAACATATACTTTAGCACAATTTAACTAAGTTTTAAACCTTGCAAAACGAAAAATGCATACCTTCCTCACCATTAAAACAAATTTACTTAATGATAAATGATGTAAAATATTATCATTTTCTCCACATCTAAAAACAGTCAAATTCCAAATTACATCAAGCTAAAAACCAAAAATTTTAATTCGTATAATCCTATGGCTCCACCCAAAAAACATTCTTTTCAAATTTTGTCTTTGTCATATTCCTAATTTCCACTCATTATTTGAAATTTTACACCTGAATATAAATATCTTGTGAAACTAAAATCAATAATCACAGAAAATCTACTGAATAGCAAATAATTTACTTTCATCGAAATTAGTAAACAAATATAATTTAACCAATAAATTTAAATACTGAAAACAACAAAAAATTACCTTTGAAGAGATATTTCAACTTCAAATGCTCAAAAGGGGTTAAATTTTGAGTTTACACTGACAATTATTGAACCCCAGATAAGGAATTTTCAGATTTAATTGAGAAATAAGAGTTCAAGAACTCTTCTTTCACAGCACCTAATGGCTAGTACTGGCACATATGTTATATTTTCTAGACTGCACTGGGAAAAGAAAAGAGATATTTAAGGAGGGGTAAAATGAAATTATAATGAATTATGGGGGAGGAAAATGAGATATTTCAAAAGATTTTAGTTAGTTGAGGTCTTCTTTTGGAGTTAAAAATTATTCGCTTATATAAGTAATTTGATTTTGCTAAATAATTAGATTTTTATTTCTCAAAATAATTATATAATATTTTCAAGTTGCTAATGTATGAATTTATTATTTTAAATTTATCCATCAAGTCTTATATTTTCATCGTAATTTTAAATTTTTTATCCCTAAGAAATATAGGGTATTATAAAAAAGTTACTCATTTCACTACTGTCCTTTTGTTATACCCAAAGGGGTTATTGGCACAAAACATCCTTACGTTTGGAGTTCAGTGCGTAAAACGTCCCTATGTTTCATTTTTTTGCATTTTCATATTGTGGAAAGCGTCATTTTCATCGATTTTCTCAATAAAATGATAATTATACTCTCTTATTTAAATAAAACAAAAAAGAAAAGAAAAATAATGAATAAATTGCAACTATACTCCCAAATTTTTCAATAAAATACAAATAAATCACAAATAAATAATTAAAAAATAAAAAATAAACCCGACCAAATTAACCAACAGCCACAGCCCCTACCGCCATCGCTGTCTGCCGCCTGCCATAACCAACACAAAATATAAGCTTGGCCAAACATTTGAGAAACCCCAACCTTTCACAGACCCAAGTCCTTTTCCTCAATGTCGAGATTGAGAGAATCCAAATTTCAGGAGCAAATTTTCACACTGAAAATGCATGAAAAACTGAATCTGAAGCCACCAGCTTGGCCCCTTCTTCCCCAATTTCTGAATCTGCAAAAGATGGTAGTCCCAAATTCCAGCTCACTTTTTTCCCATTATTGCTTCTCCTTCATCATTTTTATCACTCATTACCGGTACAAATTCAAGCTCATTTTTTGCTAAATAGCCCACAAATTCTCAAATTTATAACTAGCCAGAGAAAAGGAATGCACCAAGGGGATTTTGTGTGATTTTTTGCAAAAAAGCACCATGGGTTCTAGATCCAGTTACTCTCAATGTGGTTTTATTGTCTGAAGAAGATGATCTTAATGGGTTCTACAAAATGTTTGTGGAGTCGAGGATTAATGGCGTAAAACTTGGTAACAAATGTATGGTCCGACTGACTTGGTAGAGTCGTACATTGTTTTCGTGTGCTAGGCAGCCGGGGATTGTATACAGATCTTTGGGGGACATTTTTTGTTTCTGAGTATTCCTCAATTTTTTTCATGGAGGTTATTGCAGTTGGTTTTGGATGGTGCCAGGGCTAGGTGGCGATGGGGGGGTAGGAACTGGAATGGTTTGAAGGTGGTGATTGATGTGGCAGGGGCTATGGCGGTTGGTTAATTTGGTCGGGATTATTTTTTATTATTTATTTGTATTTTATTGAAAATTTTGGGAGTTTGGTTGCAATTTATTCTTAATTTTTCTTTTCTTTTCGTTTAACACTAAATATGGGGGTATAATTGTCATTTTATTGAGAAAATCGATGAAAATGACGTTTTCCACAATAAAACGTGAAAATAGGGGTGGAAATGCAAAAAAATTGAAATGTATGGACGTTTGGCACACTGAACTCTAAAGGTATGGACGTTTTGTGCCAATAACTCATACTTAAAATAATAAACTAGTATGTCTTACTATAAAAGCCATTGAACGAACTCAGACAAATACGCCATTTGTGTAGGAGGAAGAGAGGAAATTTGGATTCTTTTTACTTTTTTATCATCGACAAAAACGATATATTTATGCTTTTATTCTTACACCCTTTTTGAAAGTCTTTTACAAGAAAAAAAAAAGATTCATGAGAAACGGAAGAAAAATTTATACCACATGCAAAAAATATATAAGAAATTTCGAGCTCTTTTTGAAGAAAAGTTGTATGTTATACCATCAGTCGTTCAACAGTTAAAAAAGCATAAAGAATTTTGAAATGTTGGTAACTTTTTGGTGAAGGACAATGATAAAAGATCCTGTCCTAAACAAAAGGCACAAGAAGAAAAGTTGCTACCATTTCTTTCAAGTTTGAATACAAGGACGAAAAGAGTTAAGGCCACCAAGAATAATAATTGTGGGCCATATCCAAATTGATGTTTGGAAAGTTGAGTGCAAGAGGATAAATATCAATTAGGTAAAAAAAAGTTAATTTGTTTCGATTAAATTATTAAACTTCAATTTAATTTTAAATTTTACCACTATGTCAAATTTTATCACTTATTATCCTCCAAACTCATGGAAATTGCTTGATTTGGTAGCCAAATCCTAAATGATTTTTTCAGTAATCACTACGTAACACTCAAAATGACATTAGTAAAATAAAGGTCATGCTAATATCTTTATTAAAATGTTAAAGGATGTGTATTTTTAATATTTTAACTCTTTTATGACAAGATACAGTGGTAAGTTGACATGTCGTGTTTTGATTACATGGAAGATATGTTGTTGTATGATTGCTAGTTAAGCAATTTTAATCAATTTTCGAGACGACGGGGTTAAAATGATAAATTTTGAAACTAGAATTGTAGTTTAGCGACTCAATTAATATTGAATTATAGTTCAGTAACCTAATTGTAATAAATTAAAATTTAATAAATCAATTAAAATTTTACTGAAAGTTCAATGCCAAGGACAGAATTTAGCCACGGCAAGAAAATAGGTAAACGGCTTAAACCTTAGGATAGCAAAAGTTTATATTAATTATTAAATTTTATTTTGTTTAAAGATGATCATTAAACTTAAACTTCACTTCACGTTGGTAAATAAATTCACATTTGTTAGCTAGACTGAGTACTAAAGAATCAAACTACACCAAATGTATCCCCAATATTTTTAATCCCTCGAATCACATTTTAAAGTGTGATACATCTCAATCGAGTATGAGAGATGTGATTGTTTAACAATTAAATTAAATTTGTATTAAGACAAACTTTAGTAAAAAATCGTGTAAGTAATAAATTATTGAGAGGTAGAGGCTAGAAACCGTGAATACTATTTTCTTCAACAAATTAATTAAAAAGTGAGTGAAAAATGAGAACTCCTTGCTGTCGATTTGAGGGTCTATGTTTTTTGTAGGTTTACCAAAAATATTGTCTATTTTATGTTGAATAAATTGATGGGGCCCACAATCAAAGTGGGTCCCATCAAGTTGATCTTTTGCTTGAGAGATCCAATGGTTAGGGATCACGTCTACTGTACAATTTGGGTCATGAATAAGGAAGTCTGCAGTGTGTGATATCAGTGTGTTTCCATGAATTGAGAACTCGGCCATTTTCTAATATCGTGCTCGCAATCATTTCAAAATTTGAAATTTATTAGCACTTTCCTAACAAAGCCTACATAAATTGGTAGTTTGATCGTCAAATAATGAAATTTTTTTTTCGGTATTTAAATTTTTAGAAAACTTCGACTTTCATAGCATTTGAATCTGTATAAAAGAATTCTTTCAAGGGCTCATTAATTTGTTAAGGAGACTATAATTGGGGTCTGATTCCAAAAGAACTACAATAATATCTCAATATATAATATTCGACAAATTTGGTGAAAAAGTAAGTAAAAAATTTAGATTTATATGTAAAATATTTTGTTCAAAGTGTGGTTGAATATTACTAGCTATTTTACATATGAGAATTTGTCTGCAAAAATTTATTATAATCCCAGCTCTTTCATAGCAAAAGTGAACTGGTAATGTATGTGTTTCATTTTCTCTTTATATTATTTTCTGCCAGATTCAGAATTTTTCAGTGCCGAGAATCCTTGTGCTTTCACTAACGTTCAGTCGCACCATCAAGCTCGGAAAACTATGTTATGAAGATACATTCTATCTGAAGTTGGAAAAAGTTGCCAAGGAAGAATAAAATTATCTTACTAAAGGACGATGAAACCGAACTGAACAAAACTATTTAGCTATAGATGGTTATCGTGGTTCTTGATTTATCATTTCAAAGGAAATTTGTGTTGATTCGGTGAAGACCGTGGCCACTAGCCTCCATGAAATCTACTGCACTCATATGTCCTTCCTCGACTTCTTTCATTTATTTGAGATTGCTCATTTTTACCTGGAAAACCTAAGGGACTGACGCGGCCAAACTCGAGCTGTTCACCATGAGAAGAATCATAAATGGCATTGTGATCAAACGGATACTGCATCATGACAGGTGGTACAGAAGGTGCATTCGAGGACACTCCAACACCGTTCATGGCTGGTAAGGGTTATACATGTCGTATGCAACATTTGGAGGACCGTTTTGGCTAAAGTTTGAGCACAATGGACCGTTCTGAGACTGGAAAGAAGGGATTGGGACATGCCTCCACAACCGATCAGCTCGGTTCTCGCGGGAAGCCACGCCATCAGATCTCAAGTATGATTTCCCAGTTTGATTGCGGTTGTAGCTACGTGCAACAGTTCTTGATTTAGAATGAGCATTCGGGCCCCCCTCTCTATCATTATTATTCGTGTGAAATCCACAAGCGTACGGAGTCGTTGACAAGTAATAGAATTGATAAGTTCAGAGTATCGTCCTGTTGGTAATCTATTTAAGTGGTTAAATACAGGCTTAACGAGTAAAATATTGACAAATAGCGTATTTGTAGTATCGATA
>CAIGRP010090422.1:0-10221 GCA_903798385.1 Fraxinus cuspidata
GTGTTATAAATAATAAAAAAATATTAATATATAAAAAAATACATTTAAATTTAAAAAATTTAAAAATTTTTTTTTTATATATTATTTAGTCACGGGCCGAAAAAAAGAACACCCCAAAATGGGGCTCGACCCGAGCCCGAGCCCAAGCCGGGCCAGGCCAGGCTCGGGCTTTTTCCGAGTCGAGCCCGAGCCGCCCGAGCCGGCGAGCTTTTTTGCCCTCCCTACAAATATACGAATCGTGAGTTCGGGACATTTAATAAAGTGAATGATTGAGTCCGAATATCGTTCCAATAAAGACTAATATTTGCTTTCAATTTTTATCCTAACCTCACTATAATCTAAATTAATGTGGTAAAATTTATCAAATTAAGATTTTATTTTATAATTATTTTATCTTAAACTAATCTAACTTAGTCTAATTAACCTAATTTGTGGATACTTATGAGATTAAGTGGTTAGAAATTTCGATTTCACCTAGGTCAATTAACGTTCATTTAAGTCAAATTCATTTAACCCTTTTTTCATATGTAACAATCGCGTTAATCAATTTTAGTTAATAATATCTTGAGCAAAATTAAATTTATTCACATGCTTGAATTTACTATATCTTTATGTATATATACACACATAAAAATATTCAATTTGTGTAATTCAACCATGATTGAATAGCCTATAATCATCTCTCCATCTCTCATAATACCTGTGTCAATTATTGCACTTAGTAGACAAATATATTTCCTTTCGATCTCAGTATTGTCATTAAAACAAACAATTGGTAATAAAAAAAATTGAATGCAATTAAAACATAATAAGTAACTAACACATAACCAATGTTAAATGAAATCATTTGGATTGAATAAACATTAAACCTACCGGTTACATCGTTCATTCTAACAACCAATTATTTAGCTAATCATAATTGAGGAATTAAACAATAAAAGAATGAAAAAATCACCTGGTTCAATTCAAGGAATAAAGAAAAGAATCTAAATAATTGTTGTTCTTCGATACCCAATTTTTAACACCAGATATTCAAACTCCTTTAGGATGATTGTAAATCCTGATCAATCGTGTTTTTCGACCTTCAAATCTCCAATTAAGATATAAATATTGAGAATTCAATATATTTGGATGTATAATTTTACCTAAAAGTTATATCTCTAGCCTCCCCTTTTTATTATATGAAAGATTTGTATTTATGTACCTTAATTATGTCTAAAATAGAGTCTATAAAATATAGGGAATAATGATTTTAGTCCAATTATGATTATTTAAATTGTTGGATTTTATACTTTGACTTTACAATTTGGCGTTTCTTCTTTCTTGTTCGAATTGAGTCCTTAAATATTGCAATTGAGGTCCTTCAACTTTCAATTGATGCTCAATTTTCAAAATTTGTTCAACTTCGATCCTTTTTGTTCATTTTCATCTGTTCTCATCCAATTTTGAGTTTACTCCTAAAATAATTAAAATACATATAAAATTAAGTATCACGTTCATAAAATTACTCTCAAAAGTCACTTTTGATAGTCAAGTTAATCGTAATATTTAAACTTATTAGTATTTACTTTTTATATTTTTATTAATTTGTTTATTTTATATATTTTTTAGTAAATTAAATTTGTTGAACTATTTATGTTAAAAATGTTACTAGCTAAAAAACCGTTTGTAATTTTTAATTATTTCTTTTAATGTTATTAATTATCATTAGAATTTTTCATTAGAAAAAACAGCAAAAATATGTAAATATTAAAAATTGTGGTCCTCAATAAATCGGGGGCCTTAAGCAGCCGTCTAACTCGACAGTGCTTGAGTCAACCATTTCCAAGATCTATATTGATTGTTTCATCCCCTATTCAACCTCCCTTCGAATGACTCAAATTTGCCTATCAATTGAAGATAGCCCTTTTCGGGCATGAATGTGTTGGTAGTGTTAATTCATTCAACACGTCGGAAAAATCCACACCCATTGGAAATTTTGATAGTAATGTTTCGTTGATTATTTATCTTAGTTGCAATATTTTCAGGCACAAGATCGAGACTCGGAAGCTTTTGCCTTCTCCATTGCCCTCTGGTTCGAGGACTTTCTAATTTATGAGTATGTTCATTTGTGCATGTATGTAGTATCTAGATGCAACTCGAGATCATTGATGGAAATTTAATCGTGATCATTGACGGTATGATGATTATATTGAAATCAATATCTCTTGAATCACACACATTCGTTTGCTAGGAAAATGTGGTTAGTGATGTTGTCGAGAATCACTAACAGTATTTCAATCATTAATGAAAAATTGACAAGGATCGATATGAATGTTTATTATTCTGATTGAAAACGATATATGTTGGTGTAATTAAGAAGAATTATGACAATAATATAATTAGTGATATTGTCAATTATCACCGATGATATTTCAGACTTCGATGGAAAGTTGTTGAAGTCACTCAAATTTTTATATTTATATTATTATTTATATTTTTATCTTTTTAATTTTTATAAAATGTTGACAAAAAAGTTAAAATATTTTTTATATTTTTTCTTTATAATATTACTGACTTGTAATTTATTAAAAACGTTCCCTACAGAATTTTTGTTTCATATTTTTATTAATTTATTTATTGACAAAGTTTTCTTTGATAAATTGATTTATTATACTATTGATATTTTTAATATTACTAACTAAAAAATCATTTATTATCTTTAATTAATATTTTAATGTTATTAACTATCAACAAATTTTTTCACAAAAAATTAAACTCATAAATATATAAATTTTAGAGTAATTGGCACGATACCACCTAATGTTTACCTATTTTATGGAATACCCTAATCTTTCATTTTGGCGCAAACTTCCTAAATCATTCAGTTTTCAATTTTAAGTTTTGAGTTCAATTTCAATTTTTTTTTTATTTTAAGGGTCTGTTTTAATATTATTAAAATTACGTCTAGTTTGAAATTTTGAGAAATTATTTTATGATATTTTAATCTATACAAATTGGTTATTTAATGAAATAAAACAATCATACGCTATTATATTATTACGTAATATATACATTTTAAAGTTGTTGAATCTTAAAATATTTTTTCTCGCTATAAATAAAAAATAAAAAATAAACTGAATTGGTAAAATATAGAAAATAAAATAGAAATTAATCACGTGGACTGAGAAAATTTATTTTTGTTCATTTGTATATTTATTTAGATTTTTTTAGTAAATAACTATTAAGGGCTTGGATTATTTTATTATTTTTTAGAAAATTTTTAGATTTCTATTTTTTAGGACCATTTTTTTAAAAAAGTTAAAGTTTAAGAAATTTAAATTTTTTAGAATTTAGAATTTATTTTTTTCAAAATTTTTATTCTTTCAGTTTTAACAATTTCTTAGTTTTTTTTTTTTTAATTTTATCATTTTTTTAGAATTTTTTAGAATTTCATTTAAACCCCTTATTTCCCCTGTTTTATATCTAGAGCTTGTTTGAGTCTCATTTATTTTTCAAGAATATATTTTGGAATAATAAATTGATGGAGAATGTGTGGTTGGAAAATAAAGAAAAATTTTAGGTTTATGTAAAATATTATTATTTTATTGAAAAGAAGAGAGAAAAATGTATTTTGAAAATAATGATGACCAAACAAAGATATATTAAATAAAGTTTGAAGTTTCTTGACAAGTTGGCACGTTGAACATAAAAATATACAAGCGGATAAGATTTCTCTCTAAAGGAATAGCTCAAACTGAACGAGGAGGTGATTTAGTAGAATTGATATTTACAGTGAAAGCAACAAAAGCAATAATTTCTAGACGATGCATTTTATAATTGTCATCCTTTTGTATATTTGTCTTTATGATTAATCAACGGAGAATAAAGTATCAATGGTGGCAAGTGTAAAGAATCTTTTTAGTGACTTGCTTTCTTTTCCATAAGATTATTTCTTTTTGTGGTATTTTCCTTCTCAAAACAAGTATCTGGTTTACTTTATGTGCAAATTCACTTTGTTTTACAAACTCACTATTGACGATTGTTGGTGAAATGTCCGAGAAATCTTGAATCCGGGTTCGGTTTATTCAATCAAACCAGAACCAACCAACCAGCTCGACTCGACCCACAACAAAACCACACTCCAGTTGCCACAAAATTTCTCACCTACAAAGGATGATGATGATTATTACAATATCACTAACGAAGGTATAAATGGAAGGGAGCGATTGTGGAAATATCAAGGCCTCGCCCCTCTACTCTGGTGCCTCACTCCTCTATTGCAATCTCACACCTAGAGATGGCAACGGGGTGGCCACTCCCCCGCCCAGCCTTGCCCTGCCTTAGACGGGACGGGGCTCGGGTGGGGAGCGGGCCTGCCCAGTTTGTTTTTTTTTTTTAAATATAAATTCAAAAATTTAAAATCCAAATCAAATAATGCTCAAACTAACTATATCAATATCCAAAGTATGCACTCGAAATAAAAAAATGTCCAAAACAAACAATGTCTAAAACATATATTTTTTTTATTCTTCACGGGGTGGGTTCGGGGCGGCCCCGCGACCCGAGACGGGGCGGCGAACCCCGCCCTGTCAACCCTTTCGGGGTTTTTTGCCCCAGTCGGGGTGGGATGGGGAAAATTGCCAACCCTACTCACACCCACAAAATGGCTACTTGAGGAAGAAACATATATTACTTAGGTTATTGTCAAGTTGGACCAAGACTATTCGACAAATGGGCCAACTAACCAAAATAAATGGGCTACAAATCCAATATCACCTCTTATTAGAGCTTAATTTTGGCGCCAATGGTATATTTGGTAGTCAGCTGACAGTTAGATGTTATACAGCTGTCATTTTATTGTGTGTTATAGTTAGTTAGCTTCATTAGCAGATCTTTCTTTGTATCTATATAGTCCATTGTACTGCATATTTCAATTTAATTGAGAAAGAATTTTTTTTCTACACATTTCTTCTTCAATATGGTATAAGAGCATTGTTTGCTTCTTTGTTGCTGCTGCTGCTAAGATTTCTAGGTTCAATTAATTCCATTGATCACTAGAATTTGATCAAGGATACTAATCAACCATGGTCACAGATGCCCCCAAATCAATCGGTTCATTATTCTTCATCATCAATGAGCAATTCTACCAGTGATAATGGATCGAATCCATACTTTTTTCACCACTCAGATAGTTCATGTTTTGTGCTTGTTTCATAGCTTTTAACATGGGGGTAATTATGCCTCTTAGAGTTGTGCTATGGTGATAGCCTTATCAATGAAGAACAAATTAGGATTTATTGATGGATCAATTCTATGACCTCAGAATGCTGGTGATCTATTCAAATCATGGATCTGTAACAACAATATAGTGATTTCAAGATCCAAGGAGATGTTTGCAAGTGTGATATACTCTGAATCCGCATATGATATCTTGATAGATCTTAAGGAAAAATATAAACAGAAAAACGGTCCACACATATTTCTATTAATGCGTGAATTGATGAACCTTACACAGGAACAACTGTTTGTTAGCACTTAGTTCACTACGCTGGAAAATATGAGGACATATTTGTCATTTCATAGCTTATTATTGAGAAATTGTATGAAAATAATGATTTTCGTAATGAAATGTTGAAATAGGAGTAAAAATGCAAAAAAAAAAAAAAAATGCAATGTTGAGATGTTTTGCACAATAAACTTCATATGTAAAAACGTTTTGTGCTAATGATCCTTACTATTTGCATCAACTTTGATACTAATGGAAGCAATCGAGTATGAGATGCCCCCACTTATAAAGAGAGTTAAAGTGATTTTAGTAAAACGGGTTAGAATAAGTGCCTAGGTTAGTTGAATATAAACTTTTTGTAGATTTAGTTCTCAATTTTTTTGATTGAACATGCCAGTTTAGTAAATAATACTGATTTTAGAGTGAAGTCCAAGAGTGTTCTAGATGAACCTTTGTCCATGCTTTTTAGTGCCTGCTTGGGAGTTGGTGTACTCGTTATGGACATTTTTTAAAGTGTGATTTTGATTGTTTATGAGGAGATTGATTTTGGGCAAGTTTTAGTAGCGATTTTAAAACAGTTGAACCTACATTTGAGAGTTTATTATCAGATGTTCTAAATATTTTTTAAAACGAATAAAAATATATATATGCCCCTTATTAAAATTTTCAATTAAATTTTTTTGATATAAAAATTTTTCTTATAAGTGATATTTTACTTATAAGTAATTTTAATTTAAAAAGTGAAATATTTACTTATAATTAAACTATTAAGTTATAAGTAGTTTTTTATTTCTAAGTAAATTTTATTGTTATAAGTTAATTTTGTACTTTTAAATAATTTCTTATACACGAGTGAATTTTTACTTATAAGTAACTTTTTTATATTTTGTAAGTGAATTTTGCCTTACTAGTAGTATATTTACTTTATAAGCAGTTTTTTACACAAAAGTATATTTTTATCTTATAAGTAAATTTTTACTTGTATGTTATTTTTTAGTTATAAAGTAATTTTTTTGCTTATAAGTAAATTTTTTAGTTAATATATTTTTATTTACAAGTTAGTTTTGAAGATAATATGTGGGTTCAAAATTAATATTTATAGGACGTAAATTAGAAAAGAATTTAAGAACTAACCTAAAATCGATTTGGTGGGCTCAGAAAGTTGATCAAAATTACATTACTCTGATTTCGGTGATTTTTAAACCATCCAAAGTCGATATCAAAAAAATTAACAAGCACATATTTTTCAAATTATTATAAACGCTGTCATTCAAAACGGTCAAAATCAGAAAAACTCTCAAGCAGACACCTTAAGAGTCTTGGTGGGTGTTTCTAAAATTGAGAAAAGAACAAAGGGTATTAACTAATCATTATCCTTTATTGAAAGTTGATTATTCCACTCGCAAGAACATTTGATTAATTTCCTTTAGATCTTATTCTAGCTAGTCTCGCATCTTATGCCAATTCAATTCGACTATTAAATAAAATATACTATTGATTTAGTTCACCTAAAGTGCAT
Organism: Fraxinus cuspidata; assembly: GCA_903798385.1. Classification (NCBI taxonomy): domain Eukaryota; kingdom Viridiplantae; phylum Streptophyta; class Magnoliopsida; order Lamiales; family Oleaceae; genus Fraxinus; species Fraxinus cuspidata. Next base: position 7,008 of record CAIGRP010090422.1, read on the forward strand.
GTCAATCCTTTTTTAACCAATCCTATACTATTTTAGTACCAATGACAATGCAATAGGATTGATTTGTCTTGGGTACACATATTTAGCATTTTCTATATTTAATCGATTCATTTAAGACTTCAAATTATTTGTGACAAAAGAAATTTAGTTACTTGTATTTTTCTATCTTCGTAAAATATGCCATTTTTTTTCCTTTTTTTTTTTGGGACTCAAGAATCTTTATTTACATTGTAACACTCCATTTAATGTTCCAAATTCCAGAGAATTCAAAGAATTCATTTATTTATCCTTCAAAAGTGTATGGCCAATTTTCTAGTCAAACTTATTTCATGGTAAATTGTGTTGGGTTGCTTGTTTAGCTCCCATTTGTTTGAGATTTTAATATAAGTCGAAGTCAACAATTAATTTCAATCACATATTTCAGTAGATTCACAGCTTTTTAACCACACATTTCATTAACTTTTATCAAAATTTACTAAAAATCTAATTTTAATCTCAACAAAATAGGGACTTAATAAAATATGCTTGCCAAGCGGTACTAGGTTGGATGTACTTTACTCGACAACAATAAAAAATACAACTTTTTAATCGTGTTCAACAATGTTCGGTCTAAAGTGAAGATACCCTTTTTTAGTAAAATATGACCGATAAAAAGAATTAATTGGATTGGTAATATTATAAAATTTCGATTCTTTAATTGAGTTCATCGGTGTTCCATCCAATCGATTAAACCTCCAAAAAGTGTACATTACCCTTTTTTCTCCATTGGTGTACTTCGTTGCCCTGTTGACAATAGTCTTGTTGATTGTGGATGGTTGTAATTAAAAGCATGCTATGTGCGGTTAGTGTAACAAAGAATAATTAGAATGAAGATTTCGCATTTTCATTTAGTCAATAGAAAGGGATTATAATTGAATAATTTATGACCAAGAATCGACACTTTCTATCAAATGTTTCGTGTAGAATTATGTGGACGTTGCTTAGAGACAAGTAATGCGGGGAATCTTTGACAAAATTAGTGAGTGGAATAAATGATGAATGCTATAAATTTTGTTTATAACTGTTCAATGGCGAGTGATTCTTATTAAAATAAATGTGTAGATAATTTGAATGGAATTATCAATATGAATTCCATCGATTATTACTCACGCATCTCATGAGCTATTGCTAATGGCAATGTCATTGATAAAGTTGTCGGCAACTACCAACGACATCTGGATCATAACACTTGCGCTAATTTTATTTATAACTATTCAATGGCTGAGTGATTCTTACGAAAATAAATGTGTAGATAATTTGACGGAATTATCAATATGAATTCTGTCGATTATTACTCACGCATCTCATGAGCTGCTAATGGCAATGTCATTAATCAACTTGTCGGCAACTACCAATGACATTTCGATCGTAACACTTGTGCTGACAAAAATAAGTACTCCGACATAAATTAGAACAGCTCGAATAGTGAAGTAGATATAACTCTTCAACGTTATGTTCTAGTGCGAGATGAACCCACAAATAGGGATCACACAATAAAGATTTTACAAAACATGAAGTCTACATGAATTGAGAGTTTCTATAGTGATCTATCTCTACTTTACCAGCTTGAGAATCAATTTAGGGGACCGAGGTCTGGAGGTCCCTCCGACGTTTGGAAAGAGTGGTCGTCCTAACAACAAATTCCATAGGCAAGAATGATATGATGAGATGACATTAAACCCATCTTTGGTTCTGCTGAAAATCAGTCTTTAAATATATTATGATAAAAGTTGATGAAATGTTTGATTAAAAAATTGAAAAAAATTATGAATCACATGTGATTGAAAATGAGATTAAAAGAAATGAATTTCAAAAAGTGGGAACAACAAAGGACCTAAATGATGAGGTCAATAAAATGTGTATATTATCCATACATTTAGCATTATCGTTTCACCACTAATTCATTTGCTACATTACACGAGGATGACCCAATGTGTACATATAGTTCTTTCTTTCCTTTCCTTTTTTTTTAATTCTTGATACTCATATTGTCATATGAATATTTTGTTGGGAATTTATTTAGTCATGTACAGCAAAAAAATAAATTATTTTCAATTCTCACCACGGATCTGCTTTGTGTTTAGATAGAAATTGTGTTTAGAATAATATTTTTGATAAATTCTACAAACTCTTTTACTGATTTTGGAATACAAACAATCATGATTTGCATTCCACAACTATCCAATTGTCTAGCCTCCAATAAAAATATACACAGGGAACAACAATGAGAGAAGTAGGATTTCTCTTTTTTTTTGTCCTAGCAAGAATATGAATTATGTTCTCTCCTATTTTTCTGAAACCCTAATGGTTTATTAATATAGTTCAAGTAGGTTTGGCCCGTTTCTTAAACTTAAATCGTTTCAATATTTAATTAATCCAATTAATTAAATTTTGTCGACGAACTAATTAATTCAGGTATTAACAAGCAACACAATTAATTAATTGGTAAATCTCATTCCTCTGGTTCTCCTTTTGCGTGTGATCCATCAGGTTCCCGATCACGATGCTTAATAACGTGAATTATTATTCTGATATAATCAAAATCGATAAATTAAAATATCTCTTCTAATATATCATCAATTCACATTCGATGTCCCAAATTAACATCTAATAATGTATTAGGGTAATACATGTGACGAAAAATGTCATGTGGAACGACAAAACCAAACGTGTTCGTTTACCGTGAAATTATAATCATTTCGCCAATATGATATGATCAATTACGAGATATGGATATATATCAATCTCAATTATCGATCATATCTTTCATCACACTATTAAGTCAATATAAGTCAAAAACTATTTTTCTACTTATGAATACACATTGGCCAAATGTTTCATTATTAACTTAACTGAATGAAATGTAGATCACAATCTCTTACTATTTAAGAGTGATGAATATTCTATTGATCATTCACAATCTTTATATGATTCTTAATATACTCGAACGATGACGTATTAGCAACCTTGGCAGAGCAACATCCACATCACCAAAATATGATCGTTTTCATATGAGGCACTATGATGTCCTCAAGTCAAATGACTATTTCTACTATTGAACGTTGGAGATTAATCACTGACATTTAAATAGTTATCCATGTGGAATCTTCCTAGCGGGTCTCCAATATTTTGTTCTATAACAAAACATTCATATGTTCATTTAAGTGTCATCACA
>CAIGRP010090426.1:0-37524 GCA_903798385.1 Fraxinus cuspidata
ACCCCTCATTGGGACTTTGTCTCAAGAGGTTGTTGTTCCTTACACAATCGTCTGAACTTTCTTCTAATTGTTAGCGAGACCCGACTCTCCTCGCGAAACAGTGAGAAAGATGCAAACCTTTGGCTTGCAGGTGCAGCTATGAAAGAAGATAAGCATTCCTTAATTAAAAAATAATACGAAGACCCTGGGAAGTAAATCTAAGGGAAAAAAAATAATAGACTGAAGATAGGTTTACAAAATAAAAGAAGAATCAAAAGATAACAACATTAGGTATAAGGCCACGTTAGTTGCCAAGGGATTCACTTAAAGAGAAGGAATAGACTACTATGAAATATTTTTCATGTAATTAAATATACTTTTATATAAGGATTTTACTTTCACCTGTCAATTTGATTTTGAATTGTAAATATGAAAACTGCTTTTTAAATTGACATTTGTATGAAAAGATTTATATGTTTAAGCCTAAAGGATTTGAACAGAAAGGAAAAATTAATTGTATGTGTCTTTCATATAAATTTGTATGATTTAAAATAAACACCTAGACAATGTTATAAAATATTTATACTTTTATTAAAGATCTTGAATTCAATAAAAATTAATATGATCCATGTTCTTACTTTAAAGGTGAAGGAGGTCCATATTCTTGTTATCTTTTTTATATATGAAAGATATGTTGCTTGCTGGAAGTGATTTGTGTGATTTTAATACTATAAAATTAAAATTAAAATATGAATTTGAAATGAATAAGTTAGGACCTGCAACAAGGATATTACATATGAAAATTAAAGAAATAGAATAGAAAACAAATTGTTTTTAAAATAAAATTATAATATTTCTAAAGTTTTGAATAGATTTTCTATGCTTGAAGCTAAAACTGTTATTCTGCATTTAGTCAATTATTTTAAACTATTAGCTGAACGATCCCCTAAAACTAAAGATGAGCTAATTAGAATGAACAAAATTCCCCATGCTAATATTGTAGGACCTATTTATGGTACGTACTATATTAGATTTAGCATATGCTATTAGTGTTCTTAGCATATTCATGAGTAATCTCGATAAATGTCTCTAAGAGGCTATGAAATAATTCTTAAGATATCTTAAAGGAACATCTAATATTGGGTTATTATGTGAAAAAAAAAAAAATTCAAAGTAGACAAAATCAGAATTCCTAGATGCGTGAATTTTCACCAATTTTACAAGTAGTATGACAAAAATGTAGGTCGTATTTGGCTTATTTATTTCTCTACTAAGTATCCTCAAGTTATGAACACTACGTTAGGAATATCCAAAAGTCACTAAATGGGTTAGTCGCCAAATTCTAGACTACGTCATTTATTGGGTTAAGGGCTAAATCAGTGGAATCATTCGTTCATTCTTGTTTGATCTTTTATTTTTTCAAAATTAATTTTTAAAGGGTAAATAGTTGCATAATTTTTTTAAATGCACTTTCATGTTTTATATGCTAAACGATAAAACTCTAAAGGGATGTAATCAATTTGATTTTCAAATTCTTTTAGAGACATTTTTAGTGTTCAATGATTTTTACGGACTTTTATTATAGATTTTCATTTGAAGACTTAATTAAAATTTATTTGACTTTTACAAACTTTTATTTTAGAAAAAAAATTGGTATATAACTTATTGCACATCCTTTTAAATAGCTACTTGCACAATCAAAATGATCGACAATGCACAATAGCAAAATTATATTTTTCATCTCAACAAAAGTTTTTTAAAAAGAATATTAAAAATATAAGTCAACTAAATTAGAAAAATAAACAATCAAATTGCAAAAAATTATAACATTTCAATACTTTTTGATGAAAGAGAAATCTGTAATGTTAAATATTATCAATATATGTAGAAAGTTATTGAATTAGTTTATTTTCTATAAATTTTTAATTAAAATTTTATGTGTCTCTATAGAAAAATGGGAGGAAACCACGAGAAATAAGAGACTGAAAAATCTTATAAGAAATTTTACTTACAAATTGATTTTTTTATTAAAAAAAGAGAAAATGATGAAAAAGAAGAGATAAAAAAGAAATGAGAATACTAAAAAAAAGAATTATACCAACATGTTGAAGAGGGAAAAAAAAAATATATATATATATATATTTTTGTATCATGACTATAGGGTACGTAAAGTAAAAGAGAAAATATAAATATTAAAGAAAAAAATCGATAAAAGACATTTTTTTTTTGTTAATGTCTTTCAAAATCTTAAGGTGAATGAGAGATTTTTATATTAAATTTTGTCTTTATACTTTATATTTAAAAGTTAATACACAAATGATTTTATAAAATCATTAAGAATAATGGACATTTTGAATATCCCGTTACTTTTTAAGACTAAGAAAAAATGTTGATTTAATATATTGTGATTTTTAACGACTTTTAAAATATTAAATATTCAAGACTTTTATGAATTCTTAGAAATTCTTGATTAAATAAACTTAAACTTTTTACAAACATACTATGTGTACATTATTATTATTTTTACATTAGCTTTGACATCCCTCCATGTGGCACCTTAACTTTTGATTTTCTCAATACTCATTCATATCACTGGTCAAATTTTGATAGGAAGAATGTCATCATTAATGTAAATAACAATGAATATTTAGAATAATTCAACCTTTTAAATCTTTAAAAGCAATTCTTGAATATATCCCCTAGTTCTATAAAAAATTATAAATATCAACAGAAGTTCACGAAATCCAGATAAATTTATCACTTAAAATAAGTCTATTAATTAAATACACTAGTCTAAATTATTTTGAATAAATATCAATTTATATAAATTACTATCTATAAGGGCTGAAACAATATTTTTTAAATTGAATAAAAAAATTGAATTTGTAATAAAAAAATTGGAACGAAACCTTTTATATCTCCTTATTTTGTTTTGTGCTGAAAATCAATTTTTTTTGTAAATTTTGATTAAAAAATGATAAAAATATACGACTTTATTTGATGGGGAATAAAATTAAGTTTTTAGTGAATTTTGATTAAAGTTTATAAAATATATATTTAAAAAGTGGTGGATACAAAAAAAAAAATTTATTAAAATTAATTATTAACTTTAATTTAAGAATTTATATTTAAAAAATGTAGATTTTATTGATTATTGAATTTGATGGAATGGGAAGTGGGCTATCATTTTTTAGGTATACAGTGACAATTTTCCACTGCGTCACTGTCTCGATACCCTTGTGTCTGTGCCCCTTTTCTCCCTCACCATTCTCATCTCTCTCTCCTCTGTCTTCCCTCCCAACAAATTCGTTTTTTTGCTACCCTTTTCCCCAATTATACTCAATTTTTTGATGACTCTATTTATTGTGTATATATAACAATGGAAGCGTCTTCTTCTACTTCTACTTCTACTTCTACCTCTTCTTCGAAGACTGCAGCCTCTGGGGGCGCCGGAGGCATCGGAGAGCCCCCGCTTCCGGCGCCGATGCCTCCGCCCAACGCGCCGCCTCCTTTCCTTGTGAAGACGTACGACATGGTGGACGACCCGAGTACTGACAAGATCGTCTCGTGGGGCCCCGTCAATAATAGTTTCGTCGTGTGGGATTCGGCTGAGTTCGCGAGAGACTTGCTGCCGAAGCACTTTAAGCACAATAACTTCTCCAGTTTTGTGCGCCAGCTCAACACTTATGTACGTACTTCCTTTTATGTTGTTTTTATGCTTATTTGTGATTTTTTTCAGTTATGCTAGTTTACTTATTAGAGCTTGTCCTAGCCATTTTTTTGTTGGTTTTTTTTTTTAATTGCAATGTCTATCTTAGTAGTTGTTGATGATTCAATTGGCATATATGAAGCATAGTTTAGAGTTTTTACCTGTAATTTTTCACATTTGAATTTTTTATAGCAATGTGAATGTTAAGAACATGGAAAGTAGGCTCAAGGGTGTTCTACTAGTAGAAATGGTTAATGGACTATTCTAGTGCGAAGGACTTGACACTGAAGAACCTTTTTGTAGTATGACAATTAGCTGTGGAATTTGTTTAGTGAGGTAAAGGCTAGTGAATGTGAGTTGAGTACTTATTGTACTTTTCTTAGTGAGATTTAATGTGGTTGGAGAAGTTTGGGATTTAACTGCTCATTGGACTTTTCTCTGTGATGTTGAAATTAGAGTTTTATGCATGGATTTGGTATTCTATTATAGAGTTGAACTTGTCTGTTGGTCTGGAAAGGCATCCCGCGTCTATGTTATCTGGATAATGCAGAAAATGTCAAGAATTTACAGGGACTATCTTAGAGGTTACTGATGAATAAGTAGAAGCTTCGATGGAAATTGCAGATTTATGAACATCTTTGCCACACCATGATTTTCTTCTTAGGTAGGTGGGTGGCAAGGGCCATTTGCCTACTTTGCTATTCAAATTCCCGAACTTAAACATGTGGATACGATCATGTTCTTCCACCCCATTTTGTTGGGCGGAGAAGTCTTCTTTCTACTTTTAAGGTTATGTAGACTGATTCAATTCTGCTATTATCTGTTTGGGTTTCTCTTTACGTGGCTTCTGGTGGCTTCATTGTCATCTGGAATCGTCACATTACCTTTTATAGTGATAATACATTTAATGCTGCATGGGATTTTCTCCTTTTTACCATCTGCTGTAATTTTTCATTCAATGCCATACTAATGCATTTGATCCACGCTGTTTTTTTTCTAAGTCACACCAGTGTTGTTGATGTAACTATTTTTTATGTTACCTCTTACCTCCGTAATGCATTATGTTCTTAATACTTTACTTGAAGGGAATGAGATAAGAATGATCGTTGTAGTAGTTTTCCAAGTAGAGTTAGTTAAATATTCATTATTTTATTAGTTAGTGTCACTGTAGTTGGCAAAACTGTTTTCTGGACTAGTTTGATCTTCTATCTATCTCTTGGCGGATGTCCTGGGAAGAAACTTTTCTTTCTGATGCAATTCGTTTGGTCTCTGTTGACGCGTCTCTTAAATTTGTAGATATTCTTAGGCACTTACCATGATGTTTATTATTTAAGTTGGTTGAGATTGAGGATTTTTGGCGAGTGTGTCTTCAGAGCTTTGTGCTTTTTATTGAAAGTGGTGGTTCATCAATGTCTTAATCAGTTTGGCTTTTAGAAGTTCGTAAAAGATTGAAAAGTTGTGGGACATTTATGGAAGATAAAGGACAGTAATATGCACTCATTCGAAATATCACGATGCTGGACATTGTGATACAGACAAGAGGTCCTCCATTCTGACAATTTATTTAATGTAAATTTGGGTGGTTTATTTATTCATTGTTAGTTTCTTTTCCTAAAAGTTGTATTAAGCATTTTTCTCAAATAGAAATTTATGGAGAATTTGAGATAATATATTTGGTGTTTACGATATTCCTAATGTATTAGGTGATCAGAAGAAAGTGTCAGTGACTTAAAATTGACATTTTAGATAGGCAGAAGCTATCAGTTGACTTCAAGTGATATTTAAAGTGAACAGATGATGCTTGTATGAAGGTGATATCTAATCCCCTTCTACGTCACTAAACCCTTTTATAGTTTAGATGCCATTTGATTGTGTTCATCTTCATTAATACAGGAGTATTATGAATATCAACTGCAAAAAAAAAAAAAAAAAGGGAAGAACCAATGTCAAAAAGAATGGAATAACAAAACACGCTGTTTGGTTTGATATCTCGATGTCACTAGGAATCAGCAGGATAACTTTAGAAAATCTCTCATGAAGTCTTCTACAACGGATTTTGAAATTTGATTGGATGTGGGTTATGTGGTCAATGAATTATTAATGGGTTTGAATTTTTTTTGAAGAGGATGTCTTTGGTGAAATTTTATGGCAGTGTTAACTGTTCTGTGCTGATTAACGGTACCTGAGGATGTTATTTTCTTAAGGGAACGGCGCTGTTTTAATTGTTTAAGTTGTAAGTAACTCGCACTCATAAAGATATTGAATCTTTTGATTTTGATAGATCATTCTAGATTAACTAGGACCCCTTTTTAAACAAGTATAACAATATATAGAATAATAGAAATTAAGATCCACTGGCTACGGATGTTTTGCATGTCCCAGTTACGAGAAGACCACACTATCTTATCTTTAGAAACATAAGAAACCCCAATAAATCTGATTCAACAGCTTCTATACACAATATGACAGACATTTCTTTCTAAAATTGCTGAAAGTTTTTCCAAATCTAACAAATTATAGAATTTCAGATTGTTCCTTTTTGTGTATATTCCACATCATTTTTCCCAGCATTGGAGAAAACATGCTCCAGGTGAAGTGGTGTAACATAATAAATATCAGCTATTGCTGTCATATTTTTTGAGGCTTGTAATCATGCATTCCATTGGAAACAAGGATGCTTGCCTTGATTCCTTTAATTCTTTGAATTGCTCAAGGTCATGAATTCGGCCTTGTTTCCTGTTGGAATATCTTCCATGTTTATTTTGTACTCTTCCTGCTTTATTCTTCAAGCCTTTTAGTAATCTAAACTTTTGTTCTCTTGATTTTTTGATTCTTCAGTAAGAACTTGTGAAGTTGCACGACAACTTCAACTGAAGAAGACATGAAGTTAAATTTAGAAGGAGAAACGAAAGATAAGTTGTTCTCCATGTATAAAAGAGGATCTCCGTGCTTAATCATTCCCTTCACTATGAAAGCATTCATCAATCTATCAACAGACTGTTGGAAAGTTAGGATACTGTTGAAGAAAGAAAGATCTTTACTTATGACCAGATTCCACGATTGATGATGAGAAGGCTTAAACTTCTTGAGAAGCTTTTCTTTCATTTCCAGCCGACTTACTAATGAATGCAATTGTGACAATTACATTTCTTTATCAATGTGATACTACCACTACTATGATCTTATGCTGAACCACTTGATTTAAAAACTATTAAACAATGTCACATGCATATCATTTAATTTTTTTATTTTTTTGTTCAATACGCCTCCTCAGATGTAGGTAGGGTTTACTCATATGGTAGAACGCTTGTTTTTCCCAATGGTCATCAGTTCGAGTCCCCTCGAGATTATTGAGGTGAGTACTCGATTGTAAACTTCAGGCCTCGTGAAATTAGTCGAGGTGCGTGCAAGTTGACCCGACACCCATGGTTATAAAAAAAAAAACATGTAAGTGGGGTTCATCTTCCCAACAAAGCCTAACGCGTATAGAATTCACAATGGATGGCGGTGAGACTTGAATTCAAGGACATTTACCAGCTTGGTACCATGTTGAACCAACTGGCCTAAAAGTTTAAGTTGTTAGATGAGGACACTTGCATCTCACTTAAATATTGTATTCAACATTGCTTCTTGAACAAAATAAGCCAATTTGAGAACATTAGCTACTGCCCCCTTCAAATTATGTAAATTCCTCTGTCTTCCAATATGCACAAAGGAGTTAAGGATCTTTAAGCTCTGAAACTTCCCTTTCTCAATCAAATTCAAGCCTACAGCTTTTACTCATCCTTTAATTATCACATAAAAACCATTTGTTTTTCTCAACTTTTTAGGCTCAAATATTCACTCTTTATAGCGTGGATTTTGTTAAATGTTTCTTTTGAAGGTTAAGCGATTGCTGAGGTCTTGTGTCTATTGCTGAAATTGTAAGAATCTCAAGAATAAACCAAATTATTGTCTGTTTTCTGATATTATGAAACTGGGAAGAAAAAAATTTGGGGTTGTGATGGTGATTTTCAATTATGAAAGTTAAATGATCACTTGTTGATACAAGAAGTTACCGCCTTACAATTGGAAGAAGTTTCTGTTTCCATTTCAGAAATTCTCACTAAATCCTCGCTCGTAAAAGAAGAGGTGGTACCTTTGAGATTATTATTATTATGACGCACTATTTTTTAGTATGATACTTGACCTTGGTTTTTATCAGTTTAAGCTAGCACTATACCTTTAGCTTTTGGCACTTCTTGAGGATTTTTTAGTGCATGTCTTTTCATGGCATTTAAGATTATCGCAGGGCTGATTTCTATTTTATAGGGATAGTGATGTTAGAAAAATAGGATCCTTGAAGTCACATAAAGCCAGTTTTATGTTTAGTTAGTGGACAAGCAGTATGCTTAATGCCATTCTCCTTTGAATTGAATTTTTATTTATCCTTCTGTAATGTCGGACTGAAATTTGGTTCTTTTCAAGCTTAGAATCTCAAAGATAGGTGTTCCAAGAGTTACCCAAATGTAGTCTGATCTTTGAAACCTTCTGCTATCCACCTAAAAATTGTTGTGCTATATTTTTGAATAGTCTGGAAGCTTGCTAGGCTTGCTTTTGGTTTCATGTCAATTTGTAAAGCTTATTCCTTGCATAAATTTCCTTATAGAAAGATCACCTGAATACTGTTTAATCTTCAAAGAAAATACATATAAAATTCTTGGACCAACTGGTGAAATATCGTTTGATTTTTCATTCTTGTAACACGTAAGCTGGTGGATATGATTTGCTAATCATTTTAGGGAAATGTTCTGAGGCAAACTGATACGCTGTGAAGGAATATTCTATTTCTTGTGTCTAGGACTTGAGGTTTTGATTCTGACTCAATGCTCTGAAGCCGTGTTAAAATTTAGTATTTGAGTTTGATCCGTGGTATATCTGTTTACTGTATATTTGTTCTGGTTATTTTTATAATTTTGCCCACTTTGAATTTCAATTTTTGAGCTAAGATGCAGCCTGGTTCCTCTCATTGCACATCACCTTTTCTAATCCCAAACATCCTATCCCATTTAAAGAAAACAAATTTTCAAAAGCTGTCAATCATATTTCTGTAGGTTTATGTCTTTCATATTGACGAATAATATTGCATTGTGTTTATTCTTTCTATAAATTTGGTGAAAGAACTGTTTTATCTAGTGATTTGTATTATCCACTTGCTTCCAAAAATCCTGCATAGCAATATTATCCACCCTTTCAGGGACATTTATGGAATTTTTTAAACATAAGCCTACGCTATTTTCTTCTTCCGAAACTCCTGATCCAGTCTTTAACCGCCAACCAGTACTTATGACAAAGAATTGGTGGACTTAAGAAGACTTATCATCTTTTGAGGTTTTGTGGCTTGTACTCTTTGATGTGGATCTAACTCTACCATGTTGATTGTTTGAAATGTATTAGAGGAAGAAAAAAAGATGGGAGAGACAATGTTTGACAGATTTCTTAGAGCAATATTTTTTTAAGCTGGGTGCAGAGTCAAAATGTGTTGTTTTCGTTTGCTTTCTCCTTGATAATATCAACATGATTTGTACCATCCTGGCATCAATTAATCGAAAGATAGAGGACCAGTTCCTTTACCTTTGAAGACTTCACCAGTAAACTAAATATTATAATAGCATCAAAAGACTATTGGGATGAACCAATTTGATTGTATATGGATGACAGTTTCATAGGACTCCTGTCTGTGGATATGTATCAAGAAAACTGAATGTTATCATCTTCTCTATTGTGATCAAAATTTCATCGTGAATTCTGAGCTCTTTGGTTTTACTCGAAATAAGAAGTAATGTAACATCTGTTTCAATGATTTATATGGAAAGATGTTTGGGTTCCATTATGGATTAGATGTTCACTAAGCAGTTGTCACTGAGTTTCAACTTAATCATGACAAACAAGGCTGAGAGAGAGAGAGAGAGAGATGAATCTGTGATGAACACAATAATTACACTTTATGATCATATTCTGTTCCCAACAATGCATGTTAGAGAGGTCCGGTTAAGCATATTTTGGCGTGGATTAGTTTTGCTGGTCAAATTTAGATTGGTTCTCCAAATCCAAGTTGATGTTCAGGTGGTATTCTGTTTTATTTGTAGTTATTTTATTGCGTCATTCTGATCACTTAGGAATAGAGTAGGCCTTATTTCTCTTGTATTCCATGCCCTGGCTGTAGGAACTTATCCATTTGCAAAATGTATCTGTTACTTTGTGGAGTGGATGCCAAGGTTTCCATTTCTTAGATTATGTGGTATGGTTATATGTGTTGATAAAGTTGGTTCCACTTACTATTAACTTGTATTCTCCCACCTGTCCTTTTACTATATATATATATTTTTTTTTTTTTTGGGCTTTTTTTTTCATGGATGGGAAGGCGGATTAAGGATTGAGGGCTAGTGGTGGTGGTTGGCTTAAGTCGGAAATAGGTCTAACGAGGAAGAAGGCGAATTTGGAAAANTTTCTCATTTGCTAACTAGAACCGGTATCTCGAGGTGTCAAAAATCTAGTAAACAGGCATGTTTGTCTACCATTTGTTTAAAACTCTTTTTTATGTCAAACTCATTTTCAATCACACATTCTCACAATAAAACATTTGCACATAAACCCAATATTTTTTTCTTACTTTTTAATCGTACATTCTTCAAAAATTCACTATTCCAAAACTCATTTTGATTGAATAATGGTAGACAAAAATGACTAAGTTTCATCTCCCTTCTTTCCCCCTCATTAGTAATCTTCATAAATACCAAAAAGAATAAATAACTCTTCACTGTTAATTTTGCCTTGTGGTGTGGCTAGACAAACTATTGAAGCTTTAGCTGTTGAAAATTAGGAACTCTAATTCTATTTCACGCTCTCGTAAGTTAATTGTATTTATAAGACAAAAGATTTATAAATGTTCGCTTGAATGTAAGACTTGTCTTCTTCTGCCGATATAGTAATTCATTGTGATGAAAAAAAGTTTACAAAAGAAAATCATACACCCCTCTTCTCTAACGTCTCTTTCTCTTTTATAAATTCCTAAGAAGAAATTTACAAGGACGCAAATTCTTAAACTATTCTTAATGAAATTTTATTAGACATTTCTTTCTTAGAATAGAATATTTGATACCCCATATAAAGGGATCGTATGTCTTATAATAACAAAAGCTTTGATATATGAAATAATTGATATTCTTCCCCAATTTCTCTCCCTCTTCTTCTCTCTTTGCTCCTCCTTTCTCTTCCTCTCTCCCCTTTTCCTATAATTGTTTCATGCTTATGTTGGAGGACTGTAAAAAGGAATTTTGTGTATGGTTCTAAGGGCTGCAAATAGATTTGTGCACAATTCAACAATAACTGTTGATTTCTGCACTGTAGTACTTCTCAAATGCAGCATTGCCTAAATTAGCATGAAAAGATATATAGATCATTTGTACATGCAGCTTTTTTATGTTATTATCAATTTTTGTGCTGGATAGACACTCAAATTGATACTTGGCTGTGAACGATAAATTAAGCCTTGACTATTGAATCATGGATGTACCAGTTGAGCAAGTCTCCTGGTGAAGAACCATATGGTATTTGGACTGTTACCACTGATTGCACATGGAATATGTGAAATTCCTGCAATTTATTCTTCTCAAGATGTAGTGAAAACATCAGACACTGTTTATACTTCAGCTCGACGTTTCATTGTTTGGTTTACCTATGCTTAGTCTCTTTAGACAATTGTGATAGATTTTGATTGCAATATGGTGTTGGCTTTGGGGCTTTCTGCTAGGTTCGCAGAATGATGGAATGCACTAGCTGTATGTACACCATGAAAAATTTGTATTGGTGTCTGAACTTGTGCAAAATAGAATTATTAAAAAGCGAGTATGGTAGTAGTTACATTTTAATTCTACCAGCTGAAGGGAACCAAAGGCAAGATTCATTGGGTTATTAGTAGATTGAAGAAGAGTGGAAGTCGGGAAGTTCAATCAGCAAATCTTCCCTTATCCATCACCAATGATTTCGCAAAAGCTCCAAATAGGATTCAATTGGTGCTTGTTTAGTGCTACACTATCTGATTGATGAATGCACTATTAGCATTTATGTAAGTTGTAAAAAGGTGGCTGAACAATTTTGTCATGCTCACTGCTTTACTATGCGTTAGCTAAGGTGAAGAATTGAACTTTTGAAATGTGTATAAAATTTGTTACAGTTGGAAATGGACTTTAGTTTTTCCTTTTGATACATCGAATTGAATATTCTTTATTTAATTTATATGTAATAAAAGTTGTCAATTATTGCTACCAGAGTTCGCTTTTCTTTCCATTTCAGTTTCTTTTTGTGTTTGAGATAAGATGCCACATGATGGTATTCTTTCAAAAATTACATTACATTGTTATCATTATTGGGTCATTGTGGTCAAACAGGGTTTTAGGAAGATTGATCCAGACCGCTGGGAATTTGCAAATGAGTGTTTCTTAAGAGGTCAAAAGCATCTGCTTAAAAATATTAGTAGGCGGAAACCTGTGCACAGTCACAGTCAGCAACAGCAGCAACCAAATGGACAGAGTTCTTCAGTTGGAGCATGTGTTGAGGTGGGGAAATTTGGGCTTGAAGAGGAGGTTGAGAGGCTTAAGAGGGACAAAAATGTGCTAATGCAAGAACTTGTCAGGTTAAGGCAGCAGCAACAATCTACTGACAATCAGTTGCAAGCAACGGTTCAGCGTCTTCAGGGTATGGAACAGCGGCAACAACAGATGATGTCTTTCCTAGCTAAGGCTGTCAACAGCCCTGGATTTCTGGCACAGTTTATGCAGCAGCAAAATGACAGCAACAGACGCATAACAGAAGGCAACAAAAAACGGAGACTTAAGCAGGATGGTGTTTCAGATGAGGATTCTGTTGGTTCCTCTGACGGTCAGATTATTAAATACCAACCTTTAATGAATGAGGCAGCAAAAGCAATGCTCAGGCAGATCATAAAACTGGATTCTTCTCCTAGGTTAGGCGATGCTTCTTTGCCATCTAATGCATTAGATGGTGGCAGTTCTTCCAACAATGTTTTGGGAGCGACTCTTCAAGAGGTGCCCCCTACTGGGCACTCGTCCATTCCATTGGAGTCAGAGGTTATGGGTCTTAGTCCTTCTGCCGCAATTTCTGAGATTCAACCATCCTCCCTGGGCACAACTTCTGAAATCGCGACTGATCAATTTCTGGATGTAAGCCAACTGGTTGGAGCTCCAGAAGTTCCCCCTGTTACATTTCCACCAACAGATGCTATAATGCCTGAGCTCTCTGAAACAGAGAGTGGTGCTTTCATGGATCCAACCTCATTGGGACTGGATGACAAAATTCCGTTAGAAATTGGCGTCTTTTCTCCTGATTCTCAGATGGCATGGGATAATGCCATGTTGGATGATATACCAGAGCTTCCTGGAGTGAGTGATTCCTTTTGGGAAAAGTTTCTTCAAAGCCCGCCTCCAGCTGACATTGAGGAGATGGACCCAACCTTAACTAACGAACTCCCTGAGGCAAAAGAAATTAAGCCATTGGAGAACGGGTGGAACAAATCTCAGCACGTGGAGCAGCTCACCGAGCAGATGGGACTTCTTTCATCAGATACCAAGAAAGATTGATATATTTACAGAATATACATCTGACTATCTAAAACTATGGTAAGTTCAAAAAATGAACAGATAGTTTAGAAAAGTAATTATCTGCCTATTAACGTTTGCTTTTTTGGGCTTAGACACTGAATGTGCGGTACCTGTTTTTACTTCTTTTTTTCTTTCTTTTATGAAATTCAAATGCGAACTTTCATAACGAGTTTTCATATTTGATTCTCCTTTGGCTATTAATTTTCTTTTTCCATTTTATTTAATTTGTGTGGGTGCAGCTTTGAACGTGTGGTAACCTTTTTAATTTAAAGAAACTGCATTTCAGAGAGTTGTATTAAAAAAAAAAAACGAAAACTGCACAAATTGCGGACACAGGACGAAATAAGGCGAATTACAGTTGGATAACACGTTATATCTTTCCAGTATTCTTCTTCTTCCTCAATTACAAAGGCTGGCCACAGCCAGAGAAACATAAAAAAAGAGAAGTATATCTTTTCTTTCATTTATTTAATTACTTTTATTCGTCAAAATGTGGTCAGACTTCTTTTAGGTCAACCAAACGGTCCTTTGGACGGACCGTCCAGGATCCTTTGGTCGCACAGAAATGAACGGGTTTGGGATGGCGTCACTGCAGATGAAAGGTTAGATAAAAGTTGGAATAATTGGCTTAATCGCACAAAATGTCTCTATATTTGACATGTAATGTGCTAAACGTTCATACGTTTCAATTTTTTGCATTTTCACCCTTATTTCAATGTTTCATTGTGAAAAATGTTATTTTCACATATTTTTAACGTAAAATAACTAATATACCCTCCTATATAAATAAAACAAAAAAGAAAAGAAAAGAAAAGAAAAATAAAGAACAAATTGTAATCTTACTCCTAAACTTATTAAAAAATACAAATGAGTCCAAAATTTATGAAAATATTAAAAATAACAAAAAAAAATCTCTCTCTTCTCCTTCGCCCCACCGCCATGTAAAAATCCCAAATATCAATTCTTCTTCCATTTTCTACGTTAAAATTTTCAAAGAGCATATCAATACCTAGCTTTTCCTCTTCTCTCACCGTTCTTCATTCTCTCTCTCCTCAATTGTCAAATGTAAACCTAGAAAATCCCTTAGCTTCTCTCCCTAATTCGATATTCAGTGAATTTACTTTACAACTCACTTCGATGCAAGAGTTTATAGGCTCAGTGTGCCGATCTCTTGTCTTCAAACCACCCGACGGCGAAGATACCGGTGGCTTCCGCGACGTCGTTGAGAAAATCGGGACAAGCGTTTGAAATTCCCAAATCGGAATTTTTCGAGAACCCCATTCCACGCCTGCCCTCGATTTCTAAACCAGAGATGCCACCACAAAAAGTCGTGAAAGAGGAAGAGCGAGTATTGATTAATAAAGAGGAGGCGGTATCACTCCAGATTATAGGGGTGAAAATGGAGGAGAATTTGGCGGTGGTGGTGGTGGTGAAGGAGACGGAGACGGAGGGAGGCAGAGGAGAAAATGGGAGAAGAATTGATAATCTAGGCTTCTTTTCATAAATTGGGTTTTGATATTAAAAAAAAACTTCATAGGCCTCAGAAATTTGCTTAAATTTGGTCTCAAATTCATTCTTTTTGGTGGTATTTTTGTCGGGATGCCATTTCATTGCCAGTCTTCTATAAGCTTTTTTTCAGATCATCTTCTGTTGCAGTCTTGTTCACCTTTAATATTTCATAATAATCCATTATACACCCCCATTATTTCCCCCTCTAAATTCTTCTCTTATATATGAATCTTTGAAAAGCTGGGATTGGTATGCTCTTTGAAAATTCTAGACTCATTTGTATTTTTTAAAAAGTTTAGGAGTAAGATTGTAATTCATTCTTTATTTTTCTTTTCTTTTCGTTTTTGTTTTATTTATATATGAGGGTATATTGATCATTTTACTTTAAAAATAGGTGAAAATGACATTTTCTGCAATGAAACGTTGAAATAGGGGTGAAAATGCAAAAATTTAAAATGTAGAGACGTTTTGCACACTACGTACCAAACGTAGGGACGTTTTGTGCGATTAAGCCGGAATAATTTGAAATGTTTGAGACGTGGTTGCGAATTTTCTTCTTTAAATCCCATCAATTGCTGTGAATCCCTCCTTCTCTTAAAAGAGTGAATGTGAGATTCACTGTTCATTTTTGTCACATTAGTTTTCACATTAATCTTGTTTGGAACTGGTTTGGTACTGTTGCATATACCGACCTATTTTTGTATTATACAAATATATAATGGGAAAATTACATGGTGGTGGTGGTGGAGGCGGAGGAGGAGAAGAGAGTTTTTTTTTTTTTATATTTTCATAAATTCTGGACTCATTTGTATTTTTTAAAAAGTTTAGGAGTAAGATTGTAATTCATTCTTTATTTTTCTTTTCTTTTCTTTTTTGTTTTATTTATATATGCGGGTATATTGGTCATTTTACTTTAAAAATAGGTGAAAATGACATTTTTTGCAATAAAACGTTGAAATAGGGGTGAAAATGCAAAAATTTAAAATGTAGAGACGTTTTGCACACTACATACCAAACGTAGGGACGTTTTGTGCGATTAAGCCGGAATAATTTGAAATGTTTGAGACGTGGTTGCGAATTTTCTTCTTTAAATCCCATCAATTGCTGTGAATAAGATTAAAAATGTCATATATTGTCCATATGTACGTTTCATGTTGTCGTACGGACATGATTAATTTCATAAACATAGAAGGAATCATTGGCAGTGTGCAACTTTCTCAAATGGTAAGTGGCATATTCAGTTATTTCGGTCAATTCGGGAAGAAATCAAAATATTATTCTACTCATCCTAAGATTTGAAAACTAAGAGTCTGTTCTCTTTACCATTTTCAAGTCGTTTTCTGTTTTCGATTTTTCAAAACAGCGAAAACGCATTCTCTTTCTCACTGTCGAAAACGCGTTTTTGAAAACAAGTTAAAAATTTATAAAGAAAACACAAAACGAAAAATTTGTCGTTTTGAGTGTTTTCAGTTATAATCAAGTCAAAATTTTCAAAGCGCGTTTTTGGTGTTTTCAAAACAATTTTTCAAAATGTCAAAAAGAAGACGNTTCGAAAACGCGTTTTTGAAAACAAGTTAAAAATTTGTAAAGAAAATCCAAAACGACAAATTTGTCGTTTTGGGTGTTTTCAGTTATAATCAAGTCAAAATTTTCAAAGCGCGTTTTTGGTGTTTTCAAAACAATTTTTCAAAATGTCAAAAAGAAGACGTTTTCAACAATCTCAAAATGGACACTCAAAATACAAAACTGAAACACAAAGAGAATAGCCCCTAAGCTGATTACCTTCGTCTATTTGATCCCAAGGGCTGCGGAAAAATCGAGGCTTGATTTTTTAAAAAACAATCTCTACTCAGTACAAAAAATTTTTGGCCTTGATTTGAATTTCAAAAACTGCCATTTCATTTCTATAAAAAAAATCTCTACAAAAATTTTGTACACGTAGTAGCTCCCTTTTAAAAATAGGACACGAACATGGAAGCGGTCGCATCAAGACATGATTTTTTCAGAAAAGTAGGACACAGGGATACTGGGGATTGTAAATTTATATATTTACATTTATTTGTATACTTTTTATTTATAACAAAACCAACGTTTTTTTTTCCCCTAGTTTTTACTTCTATTGTCTAAACCTTATAAACAGAATTAGTAGCTATTTGTTATATTCACATTGAGTTAAGTTATATATTGCTACTATCAAATAGAAAAACTGTATATGATAGGTATAAAAGAAATTCGACTTGAAGCGCACAACACTTCTCACAATATTTTGACTTTTTCTTCTTTTTTTTTAGAAAAAAAAATGTTCTAATAAGTTTTATTGCATATTAAAATTTAAAAAATGAGACTTTCTGTATGTGTGTCGTGTCGTACGTTAGAAGTAGAAAGAATATGAAAAATAAAATAAAATAAGACACATCCCGTAGTATGTCGGATATGAGCTCAAGAAGCGTTTCTAAAATATCTCTCTGTAGAAAATTTTAAAAAATATATATATATACTAAAAATAAACTGTGCAACATAACATGTCTGACACGAACGCCATACTCAAGTAGAAATATTCGTGGTTCATGGACCTCATCTACCCCCTTTGTCAAGACCCAAACTCAAAATTTGATTTCCAAATTAAGCCAATTGCATTTTGAAAATCGATAACTGGGTATTTCTTGAAAAATGTAGTTCATGAGAGTACAATGTAAACTATAACACGGACATAAGTTTCAAGGGGTTAAACGTTACAGTTTCCTTACCAATGTTCATGTTTATTGGACCCAGATAGTTAAAAAAAAAAAAATTGTCGCTAATTGTACTTACTGATTTAATTGTCTCTTATCTTATATTCTTAATATTTTCCTTGATCTTTTATTTGTATGCACGTTCATAGTCCTCACTAACAATATCCTTTAAAAATTTGGTTAGTCGTGTGATGCGACAATAGCTCGATTTATTATCAATAAAAACTATTTGAAAGCCGACAGGACTTGACAGGGACTAAACATGAAAAATCACAAGCCGTGATTTTTATTGATAATCCTCGTTTTAATAGTTAATATAAGACTACTTACTATTTTGCCATGAAATGAGAGACCTAGCTGAATCTCGTTATAGCATAGTTTTAGGGTTTCTTAAGGTTAATTTGTATTTTTCCATTTCAATCTTTAACTTTCTTTTGCGCTTTTATCATCAACTTTTATTTCTTGAAATTGAAATAGTAGCACTCCCGTCGTCGGTCCAATTTTTATCATCGGACTACACTAGAAAAGGACAAAATTACCCTAATTCATAAAAAAATGTATAAAATAAAATAAAATAAAATCCTCGAGCGATTTATTTCAAAAATCACAAACTTATACGATGATCACGGACTGCTTACCAAACTTTATTCTGCTTACTCAAATTTACCCGTTAAAACTCCATCCACCACCCTAAAAATTCAATGTCATTAATAGCTGATGTGGTAGTCGAAATTTTGATGTGGTATCTAACATCCCTTAAATTTGAACAAAAATGAAGTATTTAGCACAATCATCATTAAAAAAAAAAAAAACCTATAAACCTTTTTTCACTTAAATTACTTGTGATTTAAAATATGTTCTCATCTATGGCGTCTCTAGAATCATCTCCTCCACAATCTTCACTATTCTTGCCATAACAAATGTTGCATTACAACAAAATCAAAATTCATTAGCCAAGAACTGAGTTGTAGGATCCTCAAACTCAGTCCAGATCAACTCCAACTCAGTTCTTGTTGCCCTTTTGGATTCTCACTATAATGAATGAAAGAGCGTGCTTCTCAAAACACTATTAAATTGGTGCTACTTTTGAAAATTGCCTTAGCTGATTATTTGGATTATGGATGGCGTACATGGCAACCTTCAAATGGCTCGTTGGCTTTGACAAAGACTGTGCTAGTTGAGAAAGGTTGTAACCATCTAATCAAATGGATGACAGAGATTTATTCTTGGATTAATTGATTCATTTTTTAATTGGGTTGGACGGTCACTATAGCGGTACTTTGATTTCTGTTGTCTCTTAAGTTTTTTTCTCTTTAGGGTTCTTTTGTATAAGGGCGATTTTTTTCTTTCTTCTTCCATTTTGGGTTTAAAATTCTTCTATGTAACTCTTTTTTGTGATTAATCGTGTAAAATCTATCCTGCTATAGTAATTCTAGGCTTGTGGAGTCTGTGTTGTTCTACGTCTAAGTCAGGATTGATTAGGGTTGATTGTTGTCAAGTGTTTGTGCTTTGGTTTTGTAGATCCATATGGATCAATGATCAAAACGTAGTTTCTGAACGGTTTGATGTATATTATACTCTTTCTTGGAAGCCACATTTGCACTAGTGGAACAGGCTACAGTCCCTAAGCTTCCCAGGATAAGCATATTGGCTGAACTGGGTCAACAATTTTGGTGTTCTTGCATTTATTTTGATTACTTAGCTGTGAATGTGGTTTAGTTTTTGTTTTGACCAATTATTTCATCAAGAAATCCCTATAAAATTGGTACTAGAGCTATTAAGTTCCCGCGTGTGCAATTTTTTTTAAAATAAATTTTTTAGGTCAAACTTTAGGGGATTTGTTGATTTTCTTTAATATCTATCAAAGTGATTATTGATTGATTTTTATTTGGTGATATCAGCAATCAATTGTGTGATTCCGGTAATTGAGTGGATTCTTGGTTCCTGATTAGGGTTTTCTTTACTATTTTACAACAGTATTTGGTGAGATTGTTCCATACCTCTAGCAAGTTTTTAATTGGTATGCATGATAGATGATATATGCATGAATATTGTTTCTGTGTAGAAATTGGGTTTGGTTTGCACGTGTATATCTATTTTTGTTGGCGTGTTGTATCTCTGAAATTCTTGACTATATCGTGCAATTCTTGACATATAATTGCTATCACTGATATTGATACAATCTTGAATAAATATTACTTATTTTTGCTTTAATTTCCTTATAATAGTAACTGTTTTAAATTCAAAATTTTTCTTCAAAACTTTTTCTGCCTATACTTGATTTGCAATTTAAGATCATTCTATGTCCATAAGTACAAGCCACCCTTTTACAGAATCTGTAATGGGATCGAAGGTCGAATTAGTACAATTCGATGGAAATGGGGATTACTCAATATGAAAGCGAAAAATGAGGGCTATTCTGGTCCAACAAAATCTTGCTAAAGCCCTTGATGATCCTGAAACCTTTACTGATGAACTTAAAGCTAAACCTATTGAAATTGAAGACATGAATGAAATTGCATATAGTTCAACAATTTTACACTTTACTGATAATATTGTTAGACAAGTAGATAAAGTCAAAACTGCTAGAGCTTTATGGACTACACTTGATACCATGTTTTAGACTAAAACTTTGTTAAACCTAATTAATCTTTTGAAAAAGCTGTTTTGTTTCATAATGGACCCCGGAAAGGATTTAGAAGTAAACTTGAGTGACTTTAGCATTATTGTTAAGAGTCTAGCACACAATGAAAAGAAATTTGATGATGAAGACCTTGCTGTGATTTTATTGAATTCATTGCCTGAATCTCATAGAGATGTTAGGAATGCTATAAAATACTGAAGATATAAATTGACGCAAGCTATAGTGATAGATGCCTTGAAAGCCAGAGAGTTAGATGTTAGGAATGAATCTAGATTTAAATCTAGAGAGGAGAGTATGTTTTTTAGAAGAAGACATGAAAAGAGAAAATACTTTTCAACGTAAAAGGATGAAAGGGAAATCTAAAGGAAGATCAAAATCTAAAGACAAGAGTAATAAAAAGTGCTATTACTTTGGAAAATTAGGGCACTTTAAGAAAGATTGTTTTGATTGGAAAAATTAACAAAAAGATCAGAACAATGAGGAACTGAACAATGCTATTGTAGCATCTGAACTAGATAGCCTGCATGTGATGGCTGTAACCGTGATGAAACTAATAATAACCGGATATTAGATTCTAGATGTACCTTTCATATGAGTCCCATAATCTTGGCTATTTTATAACTACAAAGATATAGAACCTAGGAAAGTTTAAATGGGAGATAATAATTCTCAGACTGTAATTAGGATTGGTGACATTGCCATTAAAATGAATGATGGCATAAGACCAATCAGAAATGTTAGATATGACCCTAATCTCAATAGAAACCTTATCTCCTTAGGGATTCTTGAAGACGAGGGACATGCTTTTAAACATGACAACCATGTTTTGAAAATTATGAAACGTTCTTTAATTTTTATGAAATGACCAAAGAGAAATGTATTGTACTACCTTGAAAGCAATACAGTCCCTGTTCTTGATCCCAATTTATTTTGTGTTATTGAAAACAAATCTGAACTATGGCATGATAGTATGGGTCATATTGGTAACAAAGGCTTAAAGCACCTAAGTAACCAAAAACTACTTGGAAAAGTTGAAATTGAACCTTTAAATTTTTGTGAGACCTGTGTGTTGGGTAAATCTTACAAAGTGAGTTTTGAAGTAAGTTCCCATAGTACAAATAGATCTTTAGATTATGTTTATGCAGACTTATGGGGGCTTGAGAAACAACCCACATTTGGAGGAAATAAATATTTCTTGTTTCTAGTAGATGATTATTACAGAAAGGTTTGGGTTTATTCTTTAAAAGCTAAATCTGAAACTTTTCAGAGATTTGGAACTTGTCTTAAAATGGTTGAGAACCAATTAGATAAAAAGTTAAAAACTCTTAGGACTGATAATGGACTTGTTTTGTAACTTTGAATTTAATAATTATTGCAAACAAAAGTGAATAATTAGAACTGTCGGACTTACACACCCAACAAATGGGGTAGCAAAGAAAGGATGAATCAAACCCTGATGAACAATGTCAGATGCATGCTAATTAGCTCAGGATTAACCAAAGGTTTCTGGGCAGATGCAATCACTACTGCTGCTTATTTAATCAATAGGTCTCCATCCAATTATATGGACTTCAAAACTCCACAAGAACTGTGGCTTGGGAGACCACCAAGTCTGACACAAATAAGGGTTTTTGGATGTGCTGCTTATGCACATCAATCTGACGAAAGATTAGAACCTAGAGCCTTTAAATGTGTGATGTTAGGTTACCCTGAAGGGGTAAAATGGTACATGTTATGGGTTTTGGGTGTGCAAGGCACTAAGATTATTAATAGTAGAAATGTAGTTTTTAATGAAACTAAAATACCATGCCTAAAACATAACGGTGATAAATTTGTTGAATCTGAAAAATGATAAGGATGTTCTGAGAGAAGCGATGTTAACCAAGTTCAACCTATCTCAACCTGTAGAAAATGAAGCTGGAACTCCTATATCTAAGCAACATGAACCTGTTGAGGTGGATGAACCTCAAAGTGAAACTGAAACTGTTGAACCTAACCTTCCAACTGATAACACCTCAATTCAAGATTATCAACTTACAAGATATAGGGAAAGGAAAGAAATAAGACCTAACCCAGATATGAATCTCATAGCTTGACTGATTTTACCTTGGTTTCAAGTGAAAACATTCTGAACCTGCTTTTGAAGAAGCTGTGAATGGTCCAAAATCTGAAAATTTGGAAAAAGGCTATAAAATAAGAGATGCAATCTTTAATTGAGAATAAAACTTGGAAATTGGTTAACTAGCCTAAGGATCATAGGACAAACTTAAAGAATGAAATAATCCTAGTGATCCTCCAAGGTATAAGGCCAGACTGGTGGTCAAAGGGTTTACTTAAAAGGAGGGGGTTGATTACAATGAGATATTCTCTCATGTGATCAAATACAAGACTATTAGACTGATTTTAGCATTGGTTGTTCAGTTCAACTAGGAATTAGAACAACTTGATGTTAAGACTGCATTCCTACATGAAGAATTGGAAGAGAAAATCTACATGTGTCAACCTCAAAGTTTTGAGGTAAAGGGTAAAGCTGACTTTGTATGCAAATTGGAAAGATCACTTTATGGACTTAAACAAAGCCCTAGACAGTGGTATAAACGATTTGATACATATGTACTTAAGATAGGTTTTAAAAGAAGTGACTATGATGCATGCTTGTATTATAATTACTCAAAGAGGGGTTGTGAGGTTTACTTGCTTCTTTTTGTAGATGACATGCTTCTGGCTAGTTCAAGCAAATCTAAAATCATAAGAATGAAAAATCTTTTAAAATCTGAGTTTGATATGAAAGATTTAGAGAATTTTAAAAGATTTTAGGAATGGCAATAAAAAGAGATAGGCCAGAAAATAGGTTAACTATTTCTCAGGAAGCCTATCTGACCAAAGTAATAACTAAGTTTGGCATGAAAATATCAAAATATGTAAGTGTTCCCTTAGCTGTTCACATGAATCTTCCTAGTCCACACTCTCCTAAAATATAGGAGGAATTAAATGAGATGAGAAACATACATAATAGATTATGTTATGTTTCTCCATGATTACAATCAGACCTGATCTAGCTTATGCAATTAGTTTTTTGAGTAGATTTATGCCCAACCCTGATAAGCTCCATTGGCCAGGTTTGAAATGGCTATTAAGATACATTGTTGGTACATTAAATCATGGACTTTTGTATGAAAAAAAGATTAATAAGCTAACCTTAAAAGGTTATGTGGATGCTGATTTTGTTGGTGATAAAAATAACAAAAAATCTACCACAGCTTACTTTTTTACCTTGGTCACAATTGCATAGCTTGGAAATTTCAATTGCAGTCAATGGTAACATTATCCAGTACTGAAGCTGAATATATTGACATTATTGAGGCTGTAAAAGAATGCTGGTTTAAAGAAATTTTAAATGAATTGAACTTTGTGCATGAAACTCCCATTATCTTAATTGACAGTCAAAGTGCACTTTTACTTAGCAAAAATTCTATTTATCATTAAAGATTAAAACACATTGAGGTTAAGTATCATTTTATCAGAGAAAAAATCTCTACAGGTGAAGTTAATTTGTTTAAAATTCATACCGATAAAAATCCCTCGAATATGGGGACAAAAGTTTTATCTGTTGCAAGGTTTAAATCCTGTTTGCCTATATTGCATATTGACATAGGTTAAATTTTTTGCAGGTATTGGACGATGATGATGGACTGTTGTTCCATGTGCAATTCAGCAACCAGAGATAGTTTAAGTGTTATTGAGAACCAATGTGAAGAATTGAAAGAGTGTGTTTCTCAAAACACTATTAAATTGGTGCTATTTTTGACATTTATCTTAGATGATTATTTAGATTATGGATGGCATACGTGACAACCTCTAAATGGCTCGTTGAATTTGACAAAGATTGTGCTAGTTGAGAAGGGATGTAAACCGTGATGGATGGCTGAGATTTATTTTTGGATTAATTGATTCAATTTAATTGGGCCGAACGGTATCTGTAGAAATATTTTGATTTTTGTTGTCTCTTCAGTCTTACGGCTATTTTTTCTTTCTTCTTCCATTTTAGGATAAAAATTCTCCTATGTAACTCTTGTTAGTGACTAATCCTGTAAAATCTAGTAACTCTAGGCCTGTGAAGTTTGTGTTGTTCTACGTTTAAGTCAGGATTGGTTAGAGTTAATTGTTGTCAAGGGTTTGTGTTTTGGTTTTGTAGATCCATATGGATCGATGATCAAAACTTGATTTCTGAACGGTTTGATGTACACTATACTTTCTCATGGAAGGCAGATTTGCACCAGGGAAATGGGCTACAGTCCCTGAGCCATCCAGACTAAGCCTATTAGCTGAAATGGGTCACAGCTTTGGTGTTCTTGCGATTATTTTGATTAGTTGTTTAGTTTTTGTTTTGACCACTTATATCATCAAGAAATCCCTACAATGAATTATCAGAACTTGTGGAAAAAGAACTTTTGCTACAAACCCTTGAAGAGGCTGTTTCGAAACATATTATTTCAATCTTTACTCGCATGAATAAGGCTTTGGAAAGGGATTTGGATCCCGAGTTCAAGTGGTTTTTGCTCGAGTTAGGGAATCTGAAATCGCTTCAAAATCTTTTGTTTTTTCATATGATTCTGATTCGCATTGAATCAACTAGCTGGCCTATGACGGTAGAAAAAAACCAATAATCATAAAAGCTTGCTCCAGTTTCCTAATGGCGAAACACTTCGGGGGGTTGAAAAAATTGGAGAAAAACTTGTGGGTATGGCAAAGATTATCAAACCCGATGATATAACCCGCCCGGATGGAATTATCCACGGTTGTTGATTTGAGGAAGATGGAGTTCGTCGGTTAATTTTGGGGAGAAAATGACGGTGGTTGATTTGGGGAAAATGAGTCATTTTGGTTTTGATGGAGGAAAAAATGTTTTTGTTTTTTGTTTTTTATCTATAGTAAGGTAAAATCGTATATTGATAAGCACAATTTTTGCTGACTGCGCTGAAGATGCTATTTTTTGTTCAAATTTAACGGACGTCAAACAGAACATCAGAATTTTGTCCGCCACATCAGCGATTAATGAAATTGATTTTTCTGGGTGATGGATGGATTGCTAATGGGTAAAGTTGAGTGAGTATTGTGAAGCGGGATGAAGTTTGGTGAGCAATTCGTGACGATGGTATAAATTCATTGATTTTTGAAACAATTCACTTTAAAATCCACTAAAGACGTGGTATTTATTAATTATATTTATTTTAATAATTTAGGCTGTACTATTATTTTGCCAATGGACTAGAGACTTAGTTGCAATTTCATCATAAAGTAGTCTAAGGTTTTCATAAGGTTGATTTGCAGTTATTATCTCCAATCTTTTTGAGTTTATATCCTCAGACCTTTATTTCTTGACAAACTATGCTTAACCTTTGAGAAATTAGCGCCACATGTCTCCAATAACAATTTACATCCAAAATAAAATTCAATTATCGCACCCCAGAGTCCCCTCTCAAATCTAAGGAAAACCCCGATCGCAACCTATATTGTAGGCGGACAATGTCCATTTGCTTGCCAGACGCTTGAAGTCGTGGCTTGATTATTCACATGTATGACCATTCAAGGCAAACATGACCTGACCGGAATTTGGCAGGTAAAATCGCTCGACTGTTTATAATAATATAGATTATAATAAATAGGACTATTTTAATATTTTGCTAAGAGATAGAACTGATTGCAATTCCATTTTAGTTCGTTGTAGGAAAAGGAAAAACCGTGACGATCGCCCTCAACTTTTGGGATCCTTAGCAATTCTATTCCCAATAACTTCAACCTTTCATCTATTGACGGCCATTGTCCTAATTGAACGGGGTCCTGTCCAAAAAAATCCATTACTTGGTCACATGATTACTTAATACAAGAATATTAGGTAACATAGTACATATCAAGTAACATCTCCTTTAAAATGATGTCTTGCTATTTAGTCCCTGTTTGGACTCCACTAAAATGAAACTTTCGGAAAAAATATATTTTGAAATAGTGATTTTTTAAGAAATGTGTAATAAAAAAATAAGAAATTTTTTTGAATTTACGTGAACTACTATTTTATAGAAGAATGTGATTGAAAATGAGTTTTGAAAAAATACATTTTTGAAACAATTGAATCCAAATAGAGGCTTAATATTCTAAGATGATGTAGGGTGTCAAAATTTAAGTGGTGAAAGTCGAGGAGAGCGAAATGAAGACAACGGATCTCAACTCAACACTAAGTAGCTCCGGGAGGTACTCATTGCAGAATAAGCAGAGCAAATAAAAGGATTCTTTCTACCGAAGGAAAATTCAACTTCTTATATGCATCACAAATCATTATATCTAACAAAACCTTGAATCATATTATTAAACTTTCTAAATGTACAAGAAAAATACAACATTCAATATTGTGTAAAGAAACCCAAATCCGAGACCAAACTAAGCAACACTCAAATGTCAATCGAATGCAGGGATGTATAAGTAGGTACAGAAAGGAAGCTGATGTATACGTGTTGCTTCGAGCAACACCCAGTGTTATGCTTCAATTTTCTAACTAGGCTCCGGTCTATATCTTTCTTCAGTTCAAGTACCTCCAGGCCTATTGAATGTCCAAACAGCTGCACTGTCAGTTGGGAAATCTGTTACAATTATCCGACACTGTGTTGCTTGCAACCCTTGGGTCCATAGTGCTGCGAGCTGCGCCTCACCATCTTTCTACACAAGTAGCAATAGTGATTTTGACATGCCCAGCAAAATATGTGATTGTTATTGCCAACCTGTCCACAAAGACGAGTCAAGTGCATTCAACATTATTGTTTTCAGTGAAGATGCAAACTGCAAGTCGATATAGTAACAGAAACAATAAAGACACAAACAGCGACTATGAAACACCAGCAATCTATAAAACCATCTTCTCAACATAAAAAAATTCAAAATCACTTGTTAGATTCCAAACACTGAAAAAAAGCCACCTGATGTTCTAGATTCCAAACACGGAGAAAAGAACCCACCTGATGTTTTAGATTCCAAACGCGGAGAAAAGAACCCATCCGATGTTTTTTCTCTACCGAGAATGAAAGAGTATGAGATACGCTTGCTTGTATTACTCTTTCCACCTATATTTTCATGGTCAGAAATTTTACAACATTATACTGCTAAATATTATTCAGGTTTCTATCCTTCAGCAAAATATTGGTGAAAGACCAAGGGTTTTCATAATATATGTTTTTTTTTTCTAAAATCATAAAAAAATTCTCATCCGAGCCCAAGTCTAAAACCAACTTCTTTCTCCTTACATTTCATCTTCTTATTAAAACTCTGTACTCTCGGAATGTGGAGTTTTGGTTGCTTCCTACTTTTTTCTTTACTTTTAAGTATATTATGAACATAAACAAATCTAATCCTCCTTATTTTCTCATTTTAGGATGGTTCACATCCCAACACCCTTATTGTGACACAAAATGATTATGGTACATTAAAATGGGGCTAATATTATACTTTTGCTGGTCTTTTCAATGCGAAGCATGAACACCACAGCTAGGTTTTAAAAAGAAAACGGAGATCTCACTTCATTAGGTTAGATTTCTTATGGGATCATGATCAATTTAGATTCGCAAGAGCATATATATATATATGCCCTTGTTTGATCCATATTATTTCCAAAATACATTTATCTCTTTTATTTTCAACCACATTCTTCAATAAAATAATATTACACGCAAATTCAAAACTTTTCCTCATTTTTTAACTACACATTTTACATCAAAATGCATTTTGGGCAAAAAATGAGACTCAAATAGGCTCCCTCCCTCCCTCCCTCCCTCTATATATATATATGGGCAGGTTCCTCCTACCAATGAATATGACAAACAATCTCAACCATTAATTTAAGCCAATCGAAATGTATTAAAACCTTCATTAGGGTATGTTTGCATGTGGGTATATAATGAATTTGACATATATAATTCTTTGTGATATATAACTATGGTTCTTCATCACTTCGCATATGTTGTTTAATTCAATTCTGAAGTAGTTGCAATAATTATTCAAGACATTGTTTAAAAAAAAATAGTAATCTACTTGAAGATTAGATTACTCTTTCTATAGGTTCCACACAGCAAGATACAGATTTAAGCCGATTTATTGACTTCACTTCATAAAAGAAAAATGAACAATGAAGAACTTCATAAGATGCTGGTTACTTCTTCAAATGCAACGATTTGTGATGTGTTCGAGAACATCTTAATAGAACTAGAAATTTATTTATTTACATCTCTAAGATCCTAAGATTTTTGCTATTTTCTACACATCAAGTTCTTTAATATACTTTCTCGAAAGAGATTCAATTTCAATATGATTATTCTTCTCTTTGCTTGTATTGTTTAACTCACTCCAAAATAACCGCAATATTGTTTCAACCAACCACCCAGGAGCCATTTTCTGTTGCTACTTTTCTTTCTTTTCTCGAGTTCTATGTTTAGTAACATCAGAATTAAAGCAAAACTGGATGCATCATCTCACCTTTACATTGGGTTGACCACAATTAGGGCATGAATGACCACGGTCAAAAAACAATTGGGCTTGAATCTGACCCACAACTTGGCCAGCATTCATCCTCTCCTCCCACATCTGAATCTCTTCTGCCGGGAAAAGTTCACAATTTCCATCCCTATGAGGAAAAGCTCATCAGCCCAATAAATATGACAACTAATAGCTGAAATAAGATGTTGAAATTGGACTTGGCTAAACTAATAAGTAACTTCTTCTGTGAAGTACGTCTACACGTACTTTTTAGAAAGTTACTTTTAAGCTTAGCAAAACATCCACTTTATCAATAATATTAAAAGGAAACAACGGACCTGAAATGCTCATATCCCTCAATTGCCTTATTACAGCGATAGCAGAAATACTGCCCACAATTATTACACACCATCTTGTTGCATCCTTCAGTTCGTGAGATAGCCATCTTACAAGAAGGGCATTGCTTTGCAAAACGATTTATTTCCTTGACACTAAGAAGCTCATTGATCATTTCTTTCTCGAGGCGCCTTTGATCACCTTTCAGCAGAGATGAATTCTGTCGCTCCTGATACAAACATCAGATCTTTACATATTAAATTATCATAATATGATTTTTAAAAGAGAGACTAAAAAAGCCCAGGAGAAGTATAAACTCAAGACTAATTTTAGAATACTCAAAATATATATCAAGCAACTTTATAGAGGTTGGATAACCCAAGGCATGAAAAAAAATACAACTGATATCTAGAACTTGAATGGAGAATCAAGAGACTTCAGAGAACAGATGGAAACAACAGACTCGAGCAGCTTCCTTAGAAAAGTCAATGAAAACATGAATATCAAAAAGTAAGCAACACATGCGCGCGCGCGCACATATGAAGAATAAAACTGGCATTTTGCACTAAAAGAGTCCATCTATATACAAATTACAAAAAAATATTATTCTGACTATTAAAAGTGCTTCTTTAAAAAATTCACCATGATTATTATTCACCAGGAAAAAATATGTATAGCAATCCACCAACATTGATTGCACGCACGTGGGGGAATAATTTTTGAGAAATTAAATTAAATTCTGCCTGGCTACTGCAACTCTGCTAATAGTAAAAGAACCGCTGGAAAATAGGAAGTCAATCATGAATAGAGGGAGTAATAGTGTAATACAAAGTCGGCAAGACGAAGTGCTTCTTTTGAGTTTTGACAGGGTTACACACTATTTAAATTGGAAAGGTAAATATAGTATGAGTAGGCTATAGTGTGAGGTTGATAGCAAACGGAAGAGCTTCAAGATAGCCAGAAGAACTAGTTTTGATAGTTTTGTGCAATGATCCAAACAGAAGCCTGGTGCCATTGTATTATTCACTAATTTGACAAATGCACTCTCATCATACTGGTGAACAGTCATACCTTCAAATGCACATAGAAGTAATTGATACATCAATGTATTTTTCTGAAAATAAAAGGAAAGAAAAGAAAAAATGGCCTATTTTCATGTCTACCCTTTTTAGCCTCAATACTACTCCAAATTGCGATATAACAAATTCTAAGAAGAACAGAGACAGAGTTAATTATGACAGAACCACAGCTATTTTGATTTTAAAGTGATAAGAATACCCTCCAAAGTACAATCAACCCTCCAAAGTACAATCAAAGAAAAACTGCAAAATACCAGTATACATCAAGTGGAAACTCGTTACCTGCAATATAAGCAGTTTCATCTCCGGTGTCATACATGCAACGCCTACATGACGTTTCTCTCTGCAAAGTGTACAAAAGCTATAGAAGCACTTGGAGCATTGTGCATGTTGATCTTCATCTTCTAAGCAGGCTGTTTCACATCTTGGGCAGTAAACCACATCAGACATCGATTCCAATGTTTTTTGTAACATAAGTGACTCCCACCGTCCAAACTCGTTTTCCCCGAGTAATCGTTTCAGCAAACCAGGTGGAATCATTCCCCCACATTTTGTATCCGGGCATTTAAGTTTCAGTATTGTTCCTTCCTTTATATGCATGTCAGCATAAGTTTTCATGCATATGTTGCAAAAGAAGTGCTGGCATGGCAATCTACTGAACTCAGAACCTGGTAAGGAAGAACAAGGAAAATTAATTATCATCTTAACTGCGTACCAGAAGGGAACTTCAAAGTCAAGATAGGCTAAAGATTATTTTGCATCTTCCATTTCAAAAACCAAACTCTGAAGGACTTGAACTCACTACTCAGGAGATCAAATTATCAATGCAAATATTATTTAGGGTTGTTAAAGCTTTCAGGGCCATGAGTTTCTTCTTCAAAGGGTTCTGAGCATTATCACTAATGATAAGCAGAGAGTAAAGTCAATGCAACAAGCGAAATCAATATGCCCCCACGAAACCAAAGTCTTAGTAAAATTATTTTTAGTTGTCTTGCCAATATTAACGTGCCTCTTGTTGAAACTATTGAATAGAATCTAATAAATTAGGTTCAATGAACTTAATGAAAGTTTCAAATTGACTCCCTAATGCATCATGAAATGATCTGTGGCGGAAGAGTACTTGACTTCTATGTTTTATATCTTTAAGACAGGATAAACTTACAGAAGAGAGTTATTCACCCTAAGCTAGTACTTTGGTCTTCAGGCACTTAATGCAGTCAGGTATTTTGTGGATTTGTGAAAGAGTGGCAATGAATACCATGAAATTCGCTGAAACAGATGCAGCACTCATGGAAGTTTCTGAAGAAGTTTTCATTATGCTGTTCATCATTGTAACTCTTCATTGAAGGAATATCAACATCTGGGGAGATGCTGCCAGAAATCGCGCGTCTATCTTCACTATGTCTTACAGCATAAGGACCAAGAACTATTTCATGATCAAAACCCAGATAAGAGAGGGTAGAACCGTGTAACCATTCTACCCATTGGTATATAACCTCCTGCTCAGGCTGTTCCTTCCAAATTGATTCAAGCTTGAAGCAGATATCCGAAATTTTTTTAGAGTCCAACCACTGAACAGAGATAGTAAAGTAAGGAGCATGGTGGCTTGGATATGATTTCGGCAACAAACATGTCAATAGAATTGGCTGGAGATGCTCAACTTTGAATGAGTATGAGAACTCTGAAGAATCGCCATCTTGTCTTTCATGGGTATCATGGGATTTCAAGTTTGTAGTGATCATAAGTGCGCTAGGCACTTCAATATGTATATTAATCTGTATGATAATATTAATGTTACAAAATTTTCCTCTTAACAGGGAAAAAAAAAAAAAAGAATTTTTCGATCACTAAATTACCTGGAAAGACCGTAGCTCATTTTGTTTGTCTAAAATGAAAATGTTATCACCGTAAATGGACTCCAGAGCTAGTAACTACAAAATAAATAACAAAGATGTGTATCAGAAGAGAGGGATGAAGAGAGAAGTTTCATTACAGTGTAAAGAGCATTTCCAAACTTGCTTGCTCTTCGTGAATCAGATCTTGTACTCATTTCCTTACTGTTTGCATACTCTAGTGTTAACACCAAGGATACCCCTTGTCCAAATGTAGATCAAGAAAATAAAACAGTAACATTAAACTTGTGGTATTGTAAAACTTTTTCCATTGAAAGTTCTTTTGAAGCTTTTACCCTTAACCACCTTACATCATGAATAAGGGATGTAGTGTTTTCTTTTCATTCTCCAGATGTAAATACTTGATTGTGTTAGACTTCTAATATCACCTACAACATAAAAGGGGTAATCCTAACCCAAATCATGTTTTATGTATTTCTTCAGATAAACAATACCACTTATTATGACCCTTGATGAGAAAATATCACGTAAGACTATCATTACTTGATATTTATACCAAGTTTAGAATTTTGTGCCCAAATTATAAACCCATAACAAGCTACAACATCTTGGGCAATGTGCAGGTTTGTGTAGGGTTGGAAGAGAGACAGTCAGAGAGGAAGAGACGTCAAATCTCAACAACGAATATTAATACGTCCTTGGGTTTTGAGTAACAAGAATACGCATTCAAATAACATGTAAATAAAACTACAACACTGATTTTTGTCAATTTCACGGCAATGTATAGCTCACCGGCTTGATGTGCTGGATGCGTAGCAGAATTAGACTTCATATATTCATAAATACATTTAACAAACCAAATAAGCAGACATAGAATTAAATAAACTTCAAGCTCATAACTAACAATACCTCATCCTCCTGCAACTGATCATTAAGCTTCAGCTGCTCTTCCGACAACTCTGGCTCTTGAACACTTATTCTCAGCTCCTCTAACCTTTTTCCTACATCAACCACTTCATTTTCTTCTTTCAAACGATACCCTCCAATGCTTTCCTCTTCTTTTTCTTTATTTTCCTTATTCACCTCATTTTTATCATTTTTCAGATCAAGGTTCAATGTTGGGTCAAAACTACCCGCAGAGTCCTCCTCTTTCGCAAAACCCAACTCAGCTTTCCTCACAACCTGAGATTTTCCCATTTGGGCAACCCGATTTCGGTTAGCCCACCTAGAATTCCTCCTACTTTGAGCCCCTTTTTGATAACTTGAAATGGATTCCGGTACTAGTAATGGTACTGCAGATGATGAGGTCGATTCAAGATTATCAGGTTCTGGTGGGGAGACTATTTCTTGGGACTCTCGAACATGCTCATGATCATCAATGGATCTGACAATCCAATTTTCATCAATTTTGCGATCTTGATGATGAAATTTCTCTTGTTTTCCTCTTCTGTAGCCTCCTTTTCTTGACGACATGGTACATGAGCTGAATGTAAACCTAATTCACAGCGTTGTAGAGCTCAATTTTAACTTTCGATATAGTCTGTTGATGGCCGTAAAGTCAGCCCCGATGAAGGAAATAAAAGAAAAAAAAATTAGAAATAGTATTGGCACCATAATTTTAATTTGTTAAACTACATTCTAAATGCAGTTAAATCCTGCAATTTTTTCCTTTTTTATTTTTTTTTCGAATTTTTATCTTTAATATTTCATTAATTAATACATGTCATCATTTATGACTATTTGTATTCAAATATTTTGTTTTTATGTTTTAAATTGAGGAAAAATATTTTTTCGTACTTTTTTTTATGTATTTTCTTAAAATAAAATGGAAAAATAAGTTATACGTAATTTTAACGTACTTTTTGTACATAAATTGTTATCAAATAAAAAATGTCTTAACTATTGAAAAGTTTGAGAATAAAAATGTCATGAAAAATCATCAAAAATATAAATACTATTATGAGTAAAGGTTGAGAATCATAATTGTAATTAAAATGTGGTGTAAGAAATAAAATTGTAGTGAGAATATAATTATCCATAGTGCTATCGCGATACACTTGAT
The DNA here is from genome assembly GCA_903798385.1 of Fraxinus cuspidata. NCBI lineage: Eukaryota > Viridiplantae > Streptophyta > Magnoliopsida > Lamiales > Oleaceae > Fraxinus > Fraxinus cuspidata. Next base: position 34,080 of record CAIGRP010090426.1, read on the forward strand.
ATATTTACAAAAATATTCAGATACGTGCTTGTCAATTAAATTGTCTAATTTTAATAGCTATTGCAAAAAGGGTAATTATATTTACACTACAATTTTTTTTCTTGCACTACATTTTAATTATATTTAAGTTCTTGTTTGATCGACATTATTTCCAAAATACATTTTTTCTCTCTTATTTTTAACCACATATTTTTTTAATAAAATAATATTACACGCAAATTCAGAACTTTTCTTTATTTTTAAAATATACATTCTCTATCAATCTAATATCCCAAAGTGCATTCTTTACCAAATAATGAGGCTCAAACAAAGTTCTCAATCTTTACTCGTCATAGTATTTATGTCCCAAACAATTTTTCATAACATTTTCATCACCAAACATTCTATTAGTTCACAAAATTTGTATTTAATAACGACTTATATCCAAAAAGTACATTAAAATTGTGTATAATAACTTATTTTTTCATTATATATATATATAAAAGTAAGGAAAAAAATATTTCCCCTCACTTCAAAATATTGAAACAAAATATTTTCATAAAAATCATCATTAATGACGAAATGTACTGATTAATAGAAGATTCAAGATAAAAATTTCGATGAAAAAAATTAAGAAAAAAATTACTGTAACGAACGAAGATGGGAGAGTTTGATTGCATTTAAAATGGGGTGCACCTAATAAAACTCGTAGTGATAATATAATTTACCCGTGCAAAAACGACTAAAATTAGCACTAAAATGTCCGTTATGCCCTTAATGAAAAAATATATAAAAAAATATTTTGGTGAGTGTGTCACGAATCTCGAGGTTAACAAGTTGCTTTCATGATACGCTACAATAATTTGCTATTTATTACGTAATGGATTTATTTTTTATTTATTTTTTGCATTATATAGTATTGACCAATATTTTTGGGAAATGAAGTAGAATGAATTTAGTTGAAGTTGAGTCTTGAAGAAGATGATAAAATACATGTGGTGAGGTATAATCCTAACACTTCATTCTAGACATTTTGTAAATATCGAGAATGGTATTTTTAAATGTAATTCTTGATATTTTTTCAAATGTTGAAAATAACGGTAAAAATTGGGCAAAGCTTGGGAACAATCTTATGTTTAGCATTCTAACATATTTAGTATGGATAATATGTTCGTTTTAGTTATTCGTGTGCTAGATTATTTTATTTGTGTTGATGACATGCAGGTATGAGGATGTCATCAAGTTGTCTCGCACAGTGATACATTCATCAACATGAATGATGAGTGAAAGTGATTTAGGAATCGTACAACATCATTTGTCATTCAAATTAACATTCGATATGAAGAGTTTTATCAATAAATTGTTCGAAAGGGTTAGTAAAGTTTCGAATCCATTTGAAATTCAAAGTTCTGAACATGAATATACCCCCCCCCCCTCCCCCACTATTTTTAATTTACTCTTCATTTCATCTCTTTTTTTAGGTTCAAAAACTACTATTGACATTTCATATATGAAATTCTTGACATGACATTTCATATATCAAGGTCTCCTTCAATTAATTGATTTTCATTTGTTTTTAATATTTCACGACGTTCTTGACATTTGAAAATTAGATATTAATGTTTAGTACTTTTTTATCTCGACACTTTGAGAGTTTATCTTTCTGGAACGATGTTTGATTGATCGGTTTCCATTTATTCTCCACATTTCATATCATTCTTAACATTTAAAAACTTGTTCTCGACATTTGCTACCTATTAATCTCAATGCTTGACAATTCATTTGTCAAAAACGATAGTTTAAATCTAGTAAAACATGCTCTAAAAGAACTAACAGAAGAACTTAAAAACTGTTGGGGATATTACACTGATAATGTACATATTATATTCATATCAATACGTACCATTTTATGCTCATGAAATCGAAACATACTTCAACTTACCAAAATAGTTGAGAAGACAACATAATGATTTAACGAATAGATATGGATTCATCACTTTCCAATTTTGAATGAAAGCATGTCATTCTTCAATCAAACCTTGCAATATAAACATATAAATAAAGTTAACAATATTCTGAAATCAAACATAAATGAAATGAGAAAGATAAGGAAAGAAGAGATGCAAGTGATGCGATTGGCCAAGGAAAATGTTGAACACTTTGTCCTTAAGATGAATTTGCCTCGCATCAGTGCTAACGGTTTTCGGCAACCATCCCGCAAGATACAACGACCACGTCAAACCATAGGAGCACTCCAAATGGCTTAAACTAACAAACTCGAACATAATTATCTATTTTCCAAACTATGAATTTTAAGCAAAAAATTCACTTTTGATGAAGTGTTTTATGCAACATAGAATGAAAAGAATGATATGGAATAATAATAAACGTCCAAATTATCCTATATATAGAGTATGAAGGGTTGTGGGCGAAAGAACACACCAAAAACTCAACAATTTTCATGAAAGGTTACAACCCAACCTGTCGCTCACATATCGCTGGATCATCACTCGAGCGACAAAAGCATAAAGTACGTCACTCGCTTAGCGCTGGACTGTTGCTCGAACGACAACCTTATATGCTGAATTTCAATTTCCTTCAAAATTTGGACAATAATTTCCCGTTAATCCCGAATTGTTTTTAAGATTCTAAATATACCATGACGATCTACTCGATGAGTAAACAAATTATTTTATTTACATTTGTAATTTGACCATCGGATCAAGTCCGAAGATTTGGCCGAAATTGACACTCAGTCACTTTTCATGGTTTATACTTAAACCAAAATTTCAATCTCAAAACAAAATTCAAACAAAAACATGTACCATATCTCATCACTAAGAAAATAACAAATCCATGCTTTCTTCATCAGGTTACATTCCCGAGATTCCCTTATTTCACTGAAATTTACATCCAACTCTAAAACAACTTAAATTGTTAACATAAACACACACCCACAGAATGTGGTGAAATGTATCCTATTATCAAACATTTTATCCTAAAGCAGTGTTTATCAAGGATCTTTTCAACTTCCGGACCCTTAGGCATTTCATTGCACTTTTAATCATGTCATTAAGGCAAACTTTGACATACTAAGCCCATGTTTGGTTTGGATTAAAATCCAATTAGGGGCAAAATTTGGCAAACCAGTGGTTCACCTTGAATCAAGCCCGAACCATTTAGGGCAAACTACTATATTGTACACTATTTATTGGATTAGTTGTGCAGACAGTTTGAGCTCCGACATTTTCGCAATGTGCCCTAGTTTCACGGGGTGCCTTTCTTCTTGACACAGAAAGGGACACCGTGTGGCAGTAGTCTACTCTGCTAGACTACCTTCCGCCTACTCTCGGTCGTTTCGGGACGAAAGTAAAATTTGATCACAATTTGTAGAAAACTTGCAACATGAAATTAAAATGCATTGGAAACAACTTGATCATTGATTGCTTGAAAGCTAGAAATTACA